>CM021102.1:78943258-79153929 GCA_007115665.2 Sequoiadendron giganteum
AAAGGAAATGGTATCTAAACACCTCATCTTCTTACAAACACCACAAAAAGTAATTAATAATGATGAAAAACCACCAAATACATGATCATATTTCCCATACAAGACCATTAACCTACTGCCCCAAGAAACCCTCCTAAAACATGCAAAAACCAAGGTTTTTGTTGGAATTCACACTTCCAAAGCTTCCCAAATCAAACCACTGGTCAAAAACCACCTAATACCCCTGAAAAAACATATTAAACCCTCAAAAAACCAAAAATATTAGTAGTTCACCAAAACACCACCATGGTTGCACATTTTCTCATAAAAATGGTTGTTGCCCAGCCTAAGGCATCACTCCCTTATCAATTTATCAGCCACTCTCACCTTTTAAATCATGGAAAAATCTAACCTAATATGTTATACACCAATACACTAAGTTACAGTTCTAAAAGAGTGGTTGGATTGGTGGAATTCATCATATGGTGCCTTTCAAACCCCTAAGATTGTGTAACAGGGTAGTCCCTGTATTTTGAGGATTTCTCACTATCAATATTGATCTGAACCTTCAAACCAAAATAAATTGGAAGTGTATACATTAATTCACCTACACAAAAAAACTCAGATCATGGAAGACTTGTATGAGCTCTTACCAACCAAAAAACTCCAGAAAAATCTAGAAAATCATAGTTTTGGCATTCAAAACAGAGCATATATTCCTCAAAATTCATTCATCAACCCCTCATTTGGGCTTTGAAGATGTTATTATAAATTATAAACTCTAACCAAATCCTCCAACATGCATAACTACCCCTAAAAACTTTTTAAAATCTAATGTCATTGCATTACCAAGTTGCACTTTTGACAATAATTACAAGTTTTTTTTAAGCAACTTTTACATTCAACATGTTTTGAAACTTCCTCATTGCTAATAAACTAAAAGACCTCTAATCAACATGTTTTTCCTTCAACATGGCCTTATTCAAGATAAAAAATCTAAAACTATCTCCTATCCATCTAAGCAACCTTCAATACTTCAATTTCACTCAATAAGGTGTAGGTGCTCCTACACCATACACCCCCACAAACAAAAGACTCTTGTCACAAGAGTAGAGGTTCATCCCATGCCAAATTGCTGCTCCACAGATCCTGAGACCTGCAACCTCCTTAAATTGGTTCAAACAAGGAGTTCTCTTGACCTATCTTCTCTCCTTGATTGTGTTCTCAATAAAGCTTTCCTTTCATCTTTGTACTCAGACC
Source organism: Sequoiadendron giganteum (assembly GCA_007115665.2). Classification (NCBI taxonomy): domain Eukaryota; kingdom Viridiplantae; phylum Streptophyta; class Pinopsida; order Cupressales; family Cupressaceae; genus Sequoiadendron; species Sequoiadendron giganteum. The sequence continues at coordinate 78,944,498 of CM021102.1, forward strand.
TACTGATTTATTTCCTCTTATACCTAGATCAAAATGTGATGCTATATTAGTCCTTAAACCTTCAACCAAACAAACATTAACCTTACCTTGTTCTAGCTTCTTCTTGGTTCCATCTACACACTTATATCTACCCATTATGCCTTGCATACTGTGCTTCACCCACTTTGTAATCAGACTTATGTTTCTTGGTTCATTTTATGCTTTCCTCACCGTCCTCAAACCTTCCATTCCACCATTATCATGTGCCCATGAATTAGCAACCTTATCCACCTCCACACTATCAAATCTCAATTTCTTTATAGCATTTCACTCACCTATAGGACATACAATGGTCCCAATGATGATTCCACATTGCTCCACAAACTTTCCATCAAACATATTACCCTATTTTCCTTGCTTCCCTACATACTTATTTCCATTCCTCTTTCTTATAGAAAAATCCAATCTATCTTCCTTCTTGTGAAAAAATAAACTCCTCACTGTCACTTTACCATTCACCATAACCAAATCAGGTTTAGGCATGAGTTCCTTCTCTGCCCTTTACAAAACTGAACTTGTCACTATCTTAGCACCTTTTGTGGGTGCTTCTCTTACTATCCTAGTACCATAACCATGTTCCTTTCCTGAAAACATGTTACCTTTTCTATCCTTAAGCCTTAAAGGATCCTTTTTGCTAAAAATCACAACTTTGGATTTACCTTTATATCTTGTACTACCCTACAAAGGAATTAGTTTGAAACTCTTATCATCCTTATTAATTGTATAGGTGTTCTCCCTACCATCATACACATACCTTCTATCAAATTTCCATGGTCTCCCCAAGATAAAATGGCGACAATCCATTTAAAATATATCACACAAAACCCTATCTTTGTACTCCCCAATCTGGAAATCCACATAGGCTTGCTCATTCACCACTAAGGTTTGACTATCATTCACCTAAGAAACTTTGGAGGGTGCTACATTAGGTACCTTCTCTAAATTTAATTTTTCTACCATCTCCCTAGACACCATATTATCCTTAGAACCCAAGTCAATAACAACTTGAAAAACTTTACCTTTGCATTTGCATGAAGTTATGAATAGACTCCTTTGGTTCATATCTTCCTCCTTAGGTGCTTGCAACAATGTTCTCCTCATCATGAGTGCTTCTTCCACCTTTGGATCAGAAGCATGAAATTTCACTCTTCTTCTTGGACCATTTTTCTTCTTCTTTCACTCTTCCTATCACCACTTGATGTTGAACCTTGATTTTTAGAACACTTGAAAGATGGGTGTCCAAATTCTTGACAATTGTAGCATCTCCCTGAAAAAGTGTTTGCATTCCTTCCCACCAAATCTGCCTCTTTTGTCTCTCCATCCACCTCTAAAATCAAATTTCTCTTGCTCCTTCTTGGCATCTCCTTGACTCTCATTATTTTTCTTTGAATTAGGGATGGATCCTCTACCTCTAGAAGTGTTGCCTCTTCCTCTTTCTACATTCTCCTGTCTCCTCTTTAGTTTTTTTGCTGACCTCATCGCCATTTGAAAGCATTGTTCAACTGATTTAGGTTGTAACAAACTAATCTCATCCTGAATGTTATGTCTTAGACCATTCAAATATTTTGCTACCATCTCTTCATCATCTTCTTCATGTTTGGTTCTTATGCTCAGCCTATAGAATTCTTCAGTATATGATTGCACATCTAGTTCCTTTTGTCTAAGATTCTATAATTTCTTAATAAATTGAACATTATAGTCAAAAGGAAGGAATTTACCTATGAATTTTTTCTTCATTTTCTCCCGAGAAGTGATCTTTCTTTTTCCTTTCATCTTGTACAAAATTCCACCATAGTAAAGCATGTCCTTTCAGTTTTGTTTTAGCCTTCTTTGCCTTATGGTCTTTATCAATCTCTTCATGGTCAAAATAGTTCTCCATAGCTCCAATCCAATCCAAGAGCTCTTCACTTTCAAGTTTTAATCCATACATAGGAAAATCTATTTTACCATTTCCATCCTTCTTCATAGCCTTCAAAAGCTTCATCATTCTCACATCCTCTAGATCCATCTCCTCTTCTTCACTAGATGTCTCTTCCTCTTCAGAATCACTATCTTCCAAAAGAGCCCTACCTTTAGCTTTCATCATAAGAATCTCCAACTTCAGGGCTTCTATTTATTTTTCATGGTTTTCAATCTTCATTACAACAAAATTCCCCTTAGGAGGCATTTTGATTCCTCCAATTACCTTCTCCTTCTTACACACAAAAGTTCAACCTTCTTTCACAAGATACCTAATCCCTTGCTTTGATACCACTTTGATGCAGATAGGTGTGGAAACCTCCTCAAAATGACAAATAAGTGAACATCAGATCAACCCCATAACAGATTTGAGAGATCTCAACAAAATTCACTCTTGACTAGGACTGACCTAGTAGCACTCCAAACCCGGTTTAAGGGATTTTTCACTATTTTTTTCCAAAACATTTGAAAGCATAATTATGGGTTAATATACCCTTTTGCAAGCTATACAACATGTTTGAAAACCAAAGTCTACTCCTTTGGGAAAAATTAGAGATTCATTAACATGCCACCACTTAGGCTAGTAAATTGCCCCTCTTTTGCAATGGAAGTGTCCTCTAAGAAGCTAATATTCTTAAAAAAACTACAAGTAATCATTAATCATGATGAAAAATCACCAATTCCATGATCATATTTCCCATAAAAGCCCATCACCTTGCTGCCCCAAGAAACCCTCCTAAAACATGCAAAAAGCATGGATTTTATTGGAATTCACACTTCCAAAGCTTCCCAAATCAAAAATCTGGTCCAAACACCACCTAATACCCCTGCACAAACATATTAAATCCGCAAAAACCAAAAATCTTAGTAGTTCACCAAAACACCACCATGGTTGCACATTTTGTCACAAAAATGGTTATTGCCTAGCCTAAGGCATCACTCCCTTATCAATTTATCAACCACTCTCACATTTTAAAGAGTTGAAACATCTAACCTAATATTTTACACACCAACACACTAATTTATAGTTCCAAAATAGTGGGTGGATTGGTGAAATTGATCATATGGTGCATTTCAAACCCCTAGGACTGTGTAATAGGGTAGTTCCTGTATTTTGAGGATTTCACACCATCAATATTGATCTAAACCTTCAACCAAAAATAAATTGGAAGTGTATATATTAATTCACCTATACAAGAAAAATCAGATCATGGGAGGCTTGTATGAGACCGTACCAGCAAAGAAACTCAAGAAAAATCTAGAAAATCACAGTTTTAGCATTGAAAACAGAGCATATATTCCTCAAAATGCGTTCATCAACCCCTCATTCAGGCTTTGAAGATGTTATTATACATTTAAAAACTCTAACCAACTCCTCCAATGTGCATAACTACCCCTAACAACCTTTTAAACTCGAATGACTCATTACATTACCAAGTTGCACATTTGACAATAATTACAAGTTCTTTTTAAGCAACTTTTACATTCAACATATTTTGCAACTTCCTTGTTGCTAATCAACTAAAATACCTCTAATCAACATGTTTGGCCTTCAACATGGCCTTATTCAAGATAAAACATCTAAAACTATCTCCTATCCATCTAAGCAACCTTCAATACTTCAATTTCACTCAATAAGGTGTAGGTTCTCCTGCACCATACACCCCCACAGAGAAAAGACTCTTGTCACAAGAGTAGAGGTTCATCCCATGCCATATTTCTTCTCCACATATCCTGAGACCTGTAACCTCCTTCAATTGGTTCAAACAAGGAGTTCTCTTGACCTGTCTTGTCTCCTTGACTATGTTCTCACTAAAACTTGCCTTCATCTTTGTACTTAGACCTACTGCTTTATTTCCTCTTATAACTGGATCAAAATGTGATGCTATATTAGTCCTTAAACCTAAAACCAAACAAATATTAGCCTTACCTTGTTCTACCTTCTTATTGGTTCCATCTACACACTTATATCTGCCCACTATGCCTTGCATATTGTGCTTTGCCAACTTTGTAATCAGACTTATGTTTCTTGGTTCATTTTATGCTTTCCTCACTATCCACAAACCTTCCATTCCACCATTATCATGTGCCCATGCATTAGCAACCTTATCAACCTCCACACTATCAAATCTCACTTGCTTTATAGCATTGCACTCACCTATAGGACATACAATGGTCCCAATGATGATTCCACCTTGCTCCATAAACCTTCCATCAAACATCTTACCCTATTTTCCTTGCTTCCCTACATACTTGTGTGTTGTTAGAATATGTGAACTAATTAGAAAGTAAACTAACACACCAATGAAACATTAAATTGAAATAAACGAATTAAAAATACAAAGAAAACTCTAAATAACAGTAGCTCCTTCAAATGCTTTCCGTTTTCCTCTATCTCCAAGGATTTGATTAAATTTACTGGCTCTCAGTTGGTGTAAGCAACAACTTGTTGAAATGACAACTTGGGAGAATGAGATTTATGCAGGATGCATGTCTATTACTATGTTATTTAAGCCATGAAATGAACTTGAAATTGCTATGCTCTGAACTTGAAAATGATTATGCTAGGATTTTGATTTGAATGCAACTATAATGATTATGCTAAATTCACAAAATCTAGGTCCCTTTTCAACTCACAAGAGGGTTGTATTTATAGATTTTTGAAGGCAAGAACCTAGTTGGCCAAGATCAATGGTTGAATTCAAACTTGTCAAAATTAATAGTGAGAGATTGAGAAGTTGAGAAAAAAACGGAAGGTTGAGAGAATAAAGGGAGATGCTTCCTCCTATACAACTTTTTCCATTCAAAAATGAAGGAAAGATGCCATTTGTGCACTTCTTTTATGAGAAGTTAATTGATAGTTTGAGGAAAAATCTATAATTAAATAAATAAATTTATTTAATTATATGTGATAAAGAATTAGAAGCTTCCATAATTTAAATAAATAATATTTAATTATGTGTGAGAGATGATAAAAGCGTTTAATTAAATATATAAAATACTTAATTAAATATGAAAAGAAGAAAATTTCTAATTAAATATTATAGAATATTTAATTATAGAGGAAAGAAAGCTTTTAATTAAATATTTTTAGAATATTTAATTATGTGGGAAAGAAATATTCTAATTAAATATTTTAGAATATTTAATTATGTGGGAAAGAAAGCTTCTAATTAAATATTTTAGAATATTTAATTAAATGTAGAAAATGAATTTAGAAGAATATTTCATTATTTGAAAATTCAAACTTAGAATAATATGATAATTAATATAAATAAATTATGGAATTTATTTAATTTAATTAAAAAGAAGATGATGATAATTAAATAAACCTATTTATTTAATTAAGTTAGAAGAATTAGAAAGGTGAACGATATAAATAAACAATTGAATTTATTTATATGTAGATAACTTTAGAATATTAATTAAATAATTCATATTTAATTAATTAACATGCTTGATTTATAATGACCATTTTTAGATGTGTACATTTTGCCCCTCTTTGAAGTGATGTGTTTTACGCATTATTTCAAAGAAAAATCAAGATAATGAAAATTTTGCCCTGACTTTGAAAATTTGACCGATGATGCTATATGCCCCTTCGAGCGATGAATTGGATAAAATTTTGAATGTTTCAGATTTTTGATTTTGATTTTGATTTTTTGAAATTTTTGATGATTTTGAAAATGTGTAGTGATTTTTTGTCCGATTCATCGGCCAATAAAGATGATTTGATGAAAACCACTATTGAAAGATTGATATAAAATGATGAGGATGATGATGTTTTTCAATTGATTCATCATGTGATAGTGAATTTGTGATGATTGATTGATGATGACTGATAAGAATGATATGATAGACTGATAAAAAAAATTCATGATTGATGAAAAACAAATAGTAAGATTGATAAATTTGCTTTCATGATTGATGAAAAACAAATAGTAAGATTGATAAATTTGCTTTCATGATTGATGAAAAAAAAATAATAAGAGCGATAAATTTTCTTTCATTATTGAAAAATAAATAGTAAGATTGATAAATTTTATTTCATGATTGATGAAAAACAAATAGTAAGATTGATAAATTTTCTTTCATGATTGATGAAAAAAAAATAGCAAGATTGATAAATTTGCTTTCATGATTGATGAAAAACAAATAGTAAGAGTGATAAATTTTCTTTCATTATTGAGAAAAAAATAGTAAGAGTGATAAATTTGCTTTCATGATTGAAAAACAAATAGTAAGAGTGATAAATTTTCTTTCATGATTGAAAAAAAAATAGTAAGAGTGATAAATTTGCTTTCATGATTGATGAAAAAAAAATAGTAAGAGTGATAAATTTTCTTTCATGATTGAAAAACAAATAGTAAGAGTGATTTGATTGATTTGATAGAAGAGGATTGATACAAGAATTTGATGAAGATGAGTGAAGGGTTGAATGATTAAATGATTGGATTGAGATGAGGAAGATGATGCAAATGATGGACAAGAGAGGATGATAAGAAATAGGAGATTGGTAAGAGAAAATGAGAAGAAACAAAGCACAAATGGATTCAAAAATAATTATGATGTTGCCCCAAGCAAACTACAAGCCAAGATGGATTGATGATGATGATGATAGTGTTGTTGATAAGGGAAGGATACATCCCGGAACAACACAAGGATAGGAAAGGATACATCCCGATAATGATGATGATGATCAAGGCTTGCAATAAGGCTAGGAATAAGACCAAAGGTATGATTGAATGATTTGTGTTAGATTGAATGGATTGATTAGATGAGATTGGAAGAATGGATTGGATGAATTGATTGAGATGAGATTGGAAGAAATGATTGGATGGATTGATTGAGATAATGCAGATGAGATGTGATGGATATGATAATGCTCATGCATAAACTAATATGGATGCAATCTATCTAATATGAAAACTAAAATGCAAAGTTGTCATTGTGTGAGTTGTTTTATTCTTTACGTTTCATCATTGAGCTTTTTTGAAATGTTGAAAGTTAGTACAAGCATCAAAGGGGATATTAGCACCAATAATGACTTGAGTACTGCTTCCATGATGTTTGATATAGCAAGTTAATACAAGCATCGAGGTATAATTGAACCAAGATTACCTGAGTATTGTTTGCATAAACAAACAAAAGTTAAACATTTTCCTATGCAAATTCTGGAATGTCATCAATGATACGTTATAAAGCATGTCTCATGAAAAATTTGCACAATAGCTTATAGACAACAAGCAAAGAAAAATCATACTCCTTCCTTGTGATTCTAGTTCAGTACATCATCGAACCACTCCAAAGATATGATGTCAGCAAAAAACAACAATTCAACTTATGCCTTAAGTCTGTCATTCAATTTATTCAGATTAAGATCATCCAATTTGTTTTAGTTTTATGTCAAACCATTGTTGAGACTCAGTTTTGTTGTTTTTGATATTCTAGATGCTTGACACATGTTTTCATTTGTCTTCCAAAAAGAGTTCCAAGAAGCAAATTTCCCCTAAATGACCTTGCCCTTTGACTCCTTATTAAACACCTCTACTACTAAGGATAACCCTGATCATCAAACCAAGATGAAATCCTTGTCGCTTCAAGGAAATGTTCGGATGCATGATGTGGATGTGATGGCCACACATGTATGTGATGTCGATGAAAGATGGATATGAAAAATGTATCCTAATAGATAAGAGAGTCAAACAAAATCACAAACAATGTATGTTTGTCAGGTTTTCACCATTTGTTTTTATTGCACTTTTTCCTGTTTGTATGATTTTGTTGTTACCAAGACGCCTATTTGCCAAGTTCTCATCAAGGCAACAATTTTTATTTTTATTTTTATTTTTTTTGTATTTTTTCAGTACTTTTTATATTGTTTTTTATATTTTTAGGCATAAAACTTCTTCAGATGAATTTTTTTGGTCAGATCTTCAAACAGGTCCCCTTCTGATGTTGGCAACTGATATGCCCCTGATCCATATGCAACAATGATAACGAATGGACCCAGCCAATTAGGTTCGAACTTGCCTTTTTTTCTCTCGATCCTGCTAATTACAAGGGTTTTCTTTGAGAACCAAGTCACCCACTTGAAAATTTTGTGTTTTGACTTTATGATTGTAGTTGCGGGACATAACTTGTTGATATCCTTTTAAATGATTAACCGCAGTCTAATGTCGTTCGTCAAGCAATTCCAGCTCTTGCAATCTTGATAATTTGTAGTCTTCATCATTGATTAACCCTTTTAGTGATACTCGAAGTGAGGGAATATCAACTTCTAGTGGTAAAATAGTTTTTGCTCCATAGACCAAAGCATAGCAAGTAGCACCTATTGGTGTGTGAATACTTGTTTTGTATGCCCACAATTCTGGATTTAATTGGACATACCAATCACGTCCTGCTTCATTCACTGTTTTCTTCAAAATCTTCAAAAAAAATTTGTTTGAAGCTTCAGCTTTGACCATTCCCTTGTGGATAGTAAGGTGTAGAGAACCTATGTTGGATGCGAAATCTTTCACATAGCTCATCAACATCCTGATTTTTAAAGGGTCTTCAATTGTCTATGATAATGGAGTTGGGAATACCATATCGACAGATGATATAGTTTAAAATGAATGAAGCGATTTGTTTGTCAGTAACAGTTGTTAGGGGAACAACTTCAATCCACTTAGTAAAATACTCAGTGGTTGTAATGATGAATTTATGCCCATTTGAAGATGACGGGTGTATCTTGCCAACCATGACCAATCCCCTCTGAGTGAAAGGCCATGTTGTGGTGAAGGGTTGCAATTCCTGGGCACTAGCATGAATGAGATTTCCATGAATCTAACATTTTGCATATTTCTTCACAAAAATCAATGATTCTTTCTCCATGGTCGGCTAGTAGTAACCCAATCTAACAAGTTTCTTTGCTAAGGTTAGTCCACTTGAGTGTGTCCCACAAATGCCACCATGTACCTCTTGTAAGGCCTTTTCTGATTCATCATTTTCGAGACATCTAAGGAGAGTACCATCCAGACCACGCTAGTATAAGATGTCAGCAATTAAGGTGTAATGGGAGGATTGACGGATGAAATTCCTTTTCTGATTTCTAGACAAATCTAAGGGTAAAATAGTATCCTTCAGGTAAGTGTAAATTTGGCCATATAAGGGAGAATCAGAACTGGTTAAATGGAAAATGATTTGAGTTTTTGGAGTGTCATAGGCGGGAGAAAAAATTGTTCCACTAGGAAATTATACCTTGTTTGGTTTTCTGACAAATGGACTAGAGATTCTATTGTAGCCATTGCATCAACTGCTTTATTATCAATACATGAAATTTGTATAAACTTGATATCAACAAAGTATTTCTTGAAATTGTTCACCATTTTTTTGTAAGGTATCAACTTGTCATCCTTAGTGTTATAGTCATCATTGATTTGATTTATGACAAGTTGTTAATCACCAAAAACTTGAATTTTTATGATTTTCTAGTCTATTGCAATTCTCATGCCAATTAATAGTGTCTCATAATCAGCTATGTTGTTTGTGCAAGGGAACATTAGCCGATAAGATTTTGGAATTGTATGTCCTTGAGGTGTAATAAAAATAATTCTTGCTCCTAAGCCATGTTGAGTGTAGGAACCATCAAAGTAGAATGTCCATGATTGTTTAATAGTTGTCATGAATACATCAGCATAAGGAAAATCAAAGTGTATTGGGTGTTCTGCTGGCATTGGTGCTTCTGCTAACTAATCTGTGATTACCTTTCCCTTTATAGCTTTGTGATCCACATAATGAATGTCAAACTCACTCAGGATCATGACCCACTTAGCCAACCTGCCAGTTAAGGTTGCCTTAGAAGATATTTGAGTGGATCAATCTTAGCCACAAGTTTTGTTGTATGAGTTAGCATATAGTATCGTAACTTTTGAGAAGTGAAATACTACTGTTAAGTAAGATTTTTCAATGAAGGTGTAATTTAGCTCATGACTTGTCAAATTTCGACTGATGTAATAGATTGCTCGCTCCTTTCCTGAGTTGTCTTCTTGTGCCAATAATGCTCCTAAGGACACTTTTGTGGCAGAAATATACAATATGAGAGGTGCACCTTGCACTGGTGGATTCATGAGATACTACTTTATCTTATCAAATACTGCTTCACATTTATCCTCCCATTTAAATGGAACATTTTTGTGTAAAAGATGAGTAAATGGTAGACTTTTATCTGCCAGTTGTGCGATGAATCTTTTGATGAATTGTAATTGTCCTTGCAAAGAGCATAGTTGACTAATGTTCCTTGGTGGTGGCATATCAAGAATTGCTTGTACCTTAGCTGGATCCACTTCAATTCCCTTTTCTGATACAATATAACCTAGAAACTTTCTAGATTTCACTCCAAAAACACATTTCTTTGGATTAAGTCTCACTTTGAATTTCTCCATTCTTTTGAAAAATTTAGATAAGATATCTATGTGTCCTTCCCTGGTGTTATATTTGGCAAGGAGATTGAATCAGCGTAATCCTCCATGAATGTATGCATCATATCATAAAAAATTATTGTCATTGCTCGTTGGTATGTAGCTTCTGCGTTCTTTAACCCGAATGGAATTACATTCCAGCAATAGGTACCCTAAGGACATGTGAACGTTGTTTTATCCTAATCCTCTAGTGCAATCTTTATCTGGTTGTATCTTGAAAAATCATCCATTAATGAGTACATCGCATGTCTAGCAGTCAAATCAAAAATCATATCTATGTTTGGCAAAGGGAAATCGTCTTTAGGACATGCCTTGTTCAAATCCCTAAAATTTGTACAAATTTTGATTCTTTTGTCTAGTTTTGAAACAAGTACGATATTGGAGATCCATTCAGCATAGTCAATAGACCGAATGAATCTGGCATCTAAAAGCTTCTTTAACTCTTCTTTAATTAATAATGCAACATGTGGATGCATTTTTCTGAGTTTTTGCTTCACAGGTTTTGCCCCTGGCGTAATAGATAGATGATGCATGATGAGATCTGGATCTAATCCAAGCATATCTGCATAGGACCATGCAAAACTGATTTGGTTGTTCTTGAGAAATTTTGTGAATCCTCGAATTTCCCCTTTTGTTAGAGATGCGGCCAATTGCAAGACTTTCGGCTTTTCCATAGTACCTATATTGAGTGCCTTTGTTGGTTCGATTAGAATAGAAGACCTTTCCTGGTAATGTTCCAGGAGAGCGTCAAATTTCCCGTCCTCTAGTGTCTTTGAAAGGTTTTCACTATTCGATACACTTTTTATTTTTCTATTTTCTTGATCTAATACTACCTTTGTTAGGTTTTTACCATTAGATCTTTCTTTTATATTATTTATTTCATAGCTGAAAAACTTGGCACTTTCCTGTTGAAAACTCTGATCTTGTGATTCCTTAGTGGAACTTGTCTCTGGATGGGATGAACAAAAGAAGTTTATGATGGTTTCGTCATTTGGAAAAGTGGGGACATCAATAGGTGCGATTTGTTCTCAATCAATGAGTTCAGGATAGACCAAAGGAAATGGATCATTAGGATGAGTAAGGTCATTGGTCGTTAGAGTCGTGATATTATTATTAACGTCGTTATGGGAGAGGTCAAGGATGGTATCCTCCTATGGATGATCTTTCTCACTTTGAATCAAATTGGTTTTGCTTTGTAGAACGTAATCAAGCAGAGGCCTTGAGCTTTCCCCTTGTAAGAATGCGGCTATGAATTTGTGTATGACATCCACCCTTTTCTCCATTAAGAATGTATCATCAGAGATGTCCCATTCATATTCATTGGAGTCAGTGTCAGAATTATTTGCTTGAATTCTTAGGATTGTTTCAACTAACTCCTCTTTAGACATTCTTTGTACTACTTCTTCCTTTGTATTTTCACCATATCCTAACCCAGTCTTATCTTTTGGGTGCATTGTTTTCAGTTGGATAGGTTCAATAATACCATCTTTTCTTTTACCTATAGGGTCATTTCCTTCGTAACCCATTTGTTGCATGATCGCATAACCTTTTCCATATTGCTCTGTGGGTAACTTGATATGTTGTACTAATTCTTCTTCATCTTTATAGAGCCAATCAAGGATGGCTCTATCTTCCATTTCATTTTATTTGATAAACACTCCATTAAACTTGGTGATGGGAACTAAAGTTGAGGCTAAAGCTATTGTATTTTGTTGTCTAGATGTTGATGGTTGACCATGGAATCTTGGAGATATGGGTAGATTATAGAGACCTAAGGAATATTCTCCCACCCCATCATCTTTTAATTTTAGCTTGGTGCAAAAATTACTTATCATTTCTCGTGCTTGTTCATTGTATTTTGAGGTAGAGATGGCCAAAGCCTTTCTATTATGTGGGACAAGTGTGTCCTGAGTTGCTCTTAGGTTAGAGCAAGTTTGACTGCTAATGTGATCAGAAGGTATTGTTACTTCTTGTCCATCATATGGAAACTTCAAGCATTGATGATGTGGATGGAACAGCTTGCATGTCATGGATCCATGGACGACCCAAAAGTATGTTATAAGATAGATCTCGATCCAGAACCTGACAAAAGTTATTCTTCACAACAGGTCCCATTTTGATGGGTAGCATGATGAGGCCTTTGGAAGCTCTTTCCTCATCATTGTATGCCTTGATTGTAATCTTCCCTCATGGATCTATAGATTCTTTTGAATATCCCAAATCTAGGACCAATTTCAAAGTACAAATGTTTAATCTGGCTCCCCCATCTATTAGGACACGTCTAATGCGAGCTTTGTGAACCATGACCTCTAAATAAAGTGATGAATTATGTGGAAGGGTTATGGATGAGTCATCCTTTTAAGAAAAGAATAAACATGTGGAGGAGGACATGTGTCCCACCATGGCTTGAAATTTATTGATATCAAGATCAAGAGAGACAGTTGTATCAACAAGTGCCCTTTCCAGAATGTCCTTATGTGCAGGTGATAGCTTTAAGAGCTCCAAGATAGAAATTTGGGTTGATGTTTTTTGTAGTTGATCAACCAAATTGTATTGACTCGAAGGGGGAACTGCTGCTTTAGATGAGCTTCCTTTAACAATGATTTTGGCTTGCCCCCTTGTCGTAGCATTCACCTCTCGATATTCCTGCTTGCCTTTGATTCTGATAGCATTGATTTGCTAATCGTTAGTGTAAATATGATTGATAATGGTGTTGTGGACATAATTAACATTCTTTCCCTTGTCACCCAAAGATTCCCCTTTTCAATAATTAGGGAGAGCATCCTTGAATGACTGATGGTCATCATTGACATTATGTCCCTCAACCGTGATGGTACAATTATCAATCAAATCATGAACAATATTCTTTAACCCTTGGCAATTATTTGTCTTATGACCTCTACACCTATGATAATCACAAAAGTGTGAGTCATTCCACGATGGTGGTTTAACCCTAGGCTCATAATCTCTTTGTGGTGGCAATGCAATAGTGTTTTGATTCAATATTTCTTTGAGAATAGACTCCAAAGACTGGCCCAAGCGAGTAAAACTCCGTCGATTTGAAAAATATGAAGATTTGGGCACATTTGAATTTTGATTATTGCCAAAATTATTTCCACGATTATTGGTCACATTCCCTTGATTGGAAACATTGCCTTGGGTACTATAATTTCCAGCGTTATTGCTACATTGGAAACTAGATACATTAAGAATGGTAGGCTTCACATTCACGTTGTTAGCATCTACTACCCCATCATTCACAACATTTTTATTTTGAGTCCAAAATTGTGACTTGTCATTGTTGTTACTATAGTTGTTGTTGTTGTTGTTGTACAAATTTGAACCCTCTTTATCGATTTTCAGATCCATGCTTGACCAAGGCACCTTAAATAATAATCGCATTTTCAATTAGTTTTTCAAATGATTGAGGACAGTGAAGGTTTAGTTTGTAACTCATCTCTTGATTCAGACTATCGATAAAAATCTCCATATTCTTTGTTTCAAGAAGAGGACGGGAGTATCTAGCAAACACCCTTCCATCTTTGCAAGAATTTAGTGAAGGATTCTCCTACTTTTTTTTTACCCTACACAGATCAAGCATGGTTATCTGGTGTTGGATGTTGTAGAAGTATTGCGATATAAATTTATTCATTAACCCCTCAAATGTTATGATGGTGGGGGGGGGGGGGTGATCTTTCAAAGCCACTCTATGGATTTCCCACCTAGACTTCGTGGGAACAATCGCATTAAGTAGGTATCTTCATGAGCGAATTCTAAGCTCATATTTCAGAAATCCCTTACATGTTCAATGGGGTCGATTTTCCCATTATACCTATCAAATTTAAGGATTTCGCAATGTTTTGAAAAATGAATCATTTGAAGACTCCTATTGAAAGGATATGGACATATGTCATCCAAAACATACTTTTGTGTTGCACCCCCTTGCATCTCTTTTATTTGCCCTTGTAATTCTTTTATATGTTGAGTAAGGGCACTAAAATCATTAGGAGGAGTTTCAGGATTCTCTTTAATCCCTTCTGTGTCAAAATCGGCATGTAACTTAGCTCCTTGATTAGCTAATGAAAGGAAATATCTTTCTTTGTTTCGTTCTAAAATCCTTTCTATAAGAGTATGGAATTGGGGATCTTGCTCTACTTCTTGGAGCCTTTCTTCCGTTATTTCTTTAGTGTTTGAATTATGACAGGGGATCCCTTCCCTCTCACTATTATCACCCATTTTGCCTACTGTACTTTCTCTTTCGTCCTTTTCTATATGCTTTCGAGATCTTGGGACAACAAGCATAAGCTTTTGCCAAATTTCTACCAACTTTGATCAAAAGAGTGAAATAGTGCAATGTTGATGAATATGAAAGTCGGGATAGAATGAAGATTTTATGACTTAAAAGATTTCTAATCTTTAGCTCGTGATTCCCTGATTGAAAGGATGAAAATCCTATTTGTGGGAATTAAACCAAAGATCGAAAATAAAGATGATTTTGCACTTTGTGAGATTTGATCGTAGCTTTGTAGAAAGAAGGATTGTGATAAATGCCTAATGTGCTTGAGTTCTTTATTGCAGAAATTGATTAGGAAGAGTAGAGTATACAATTGCAGGTTGGGAAATATAAGAGGAACGCATACATTGATTGTGGTTGTGCCTTTGAGAAAGGGTTTTTATTTGAAATAAGGCTCGTGAGTATAAAGGTTCTACAACATAATCATCAGTGAAACCTCTAACAAAGTCGTGATATCGGTGAATAAAGGTCATGTGTTCAAGTAAGACCTTTCGACTTTGGTATAAAAACTTCCTCTTCTTCAATAACTTCTTATAACCGAGAGATTTCTTTGGCTTTCTAATCTTCCTCTCTAGGGACTTTTTGGCAAAAGTTGCAGACTTCCAAACCCTAAGCATAGAAAAATACTAGACTGAGATGGAAGATTTTTGGGTGTCATAAAATTACCCAGGCTTGGAATACAAATGCGCTAAAATTTTCAACAGATGTGCTAAAATATGCAACCTATGTGCTAGACCGTTGCAGGTATGTGCTAAACCAGAGAACTGATGCTCTAGGCTATCCAATTATGGTATTGAGATTGACATGTTTTGACAGTTTGATGTTTTGGATGATCTTTATATGATTTAATTTTGAAAAACACAGCACATAGTAAAAGGAAGTTGTTTTGTTACTCCTAAAACTTAAACAAAGAGTGTATGTTCTTGAGATTTTCACAAGTATTGAACAAGATAAGCACTACAATCAGACTCACTCTTAATTTGTCAAACAGGTCATCATAGGAATCATAGCCCACAGCTTAAAATTGTGTCGACTCACACAACCGTGTCACCCCCTAGAAGGCGCCCATGTTTTTGTCTTTTCGAGGTGCGTACTCAAGGTTAGATTTCTTGATCTATTGATTAAACAATCCATGGCGATTATATGGTGAGTGTCTTGGGGGCAGATTCTTCCCTCCCCTTGCACTGTGATTGAAATGATGTTTGGATACTGACACGGTTGGCTTTCTACACTATGGTTCGTATTAAAGGTTTTTGTTCGGCGTGACAATAGATAAACTCCCTCAGGAGACCTCTCAATCTTTAGAACAAAGATTTTGGGGATGATTATCTTGTTCACTTCCGTTGAATATGGGTTTCCCCAAAATTTACTTTTTATTATAGTGGGTTGGAAAACCTGGCTTTAGTTGTTCTGACTTAAGTCGTTCTCGTAGGGTGAGTATTTTTTCCCACTACTACAGACCTTCTAAAGGATGTAATAAAACACGAATTGCATAAAATGAAAAGATAAGTCTGATGTTCTGATCACCCAGTTAAGGGGAGAGCATATACTTATTACCAAACAATCACATCAAACAAATGGTTCAATTTTTAAATCCAAATGACAGTTTTCTATGCTAAGTGAAGATTTTGCTTCACAATAGATATTGGATTCATTTTAACCAAAAAAAGATGATATTTGGTGAGTATCCTAGGATTGGTTAATTCCATATTTATGTGACTATCCTAAAATTTCTTCATTTTACTTTAAAATCGAATTGAAAAATCACTGTCCGCGGATGGCGTCAGAATCAAAATTTGTTTTTACAACCCCTGTATGCGCTAAAAGAAACCTACAAATTCCCTAAAAGATCAAACACAAATGTGTTAAAATAAGATGCATGTGCGCTAAAACAGATTGCAAATGCGTTATTCCTCAACTCGTATGCGTTAATCCGTGATTCGTATGTGCTAAAGTGTTGTTCTAGTTTGTCACCTGTCAGAAAACCTAAAAAAAAAAAATTAAAAATGGGGCAACAGCCCCACGGTGGGCGTCAGAAATGTGTTGTTAGAATATGTGAACAAATTAGAAAGTAAACTAACACACCAATGAAACATTAAATTGAAAGAAACTAATTAAAAAGACAAAACAAACTTTAAATAACAGCAGCTCCTTCAAATGCATTCCATTGTCCTCTATCTCCAAGGATTTGATACAAGTTACTAGCTCTCAGTTGGTGTAAGCGACAGCTTGTTTGAAATGACAACTTAGGAGAATGAGATTTATGCAACATGCATGTCTATTGCTAAGTGATTGAAGTGATAAAATGAACTTGAAAATGATTATGCTAAGATGTTGATTTGAATGCAACTATAATGATTATGCTAAATTCACAAAATCTAGAATCTTTTTCAACTCAAAAAAGGGTTGTATTTATAGATTTTTGAAGGCAAAAATCTAGTTGGCCAAGATCAACGGTTGAGTTCAAACCTGTCAAGATGAATGGTGAGAGATTGAAAAGTTGAGAAAAAAATGGAAGGTTGAGAGAATAAAGGGAGATGTTTCCTTTTATACAACTTTTTTCATTCAAAAATGAAGGAAAGTTGTCATTTGTGCACTTCTTTTATGAGAAGTTAATTGATAGTTTTAGGAAAAATCCATAATTAAATAAATAATATTACATGTGACAAAGAATTAGAAACTTACATAATTTAAATAAATAATATTTAATTATGTGTGAGAGATGATAAAAACACTTTAATTAAATATATAAAATACTTAATTAAATATGAAAAGAAGAAAATTTTTAATTAAATATTATAGAATATATAATTATGGAGGAAAGAAAACTTTTAATTAAATATTTTTAGAATATTTAATTATGTGGGAAAGAAAGCCTCTAATTAAATATTTTATGTGGGAAAGAAAGCTTCTAATTAAATATTTTAGAATATTTAATCAAATAAAGAGAAGAAAGTTTATAATTAAATATTTTAGAATATTTAATTATAGTGGAGAAAAGAAAGTTTCTAATTAAATCTTTTTGAATATTTAATTATATGAAGAGAAGAAAGTTTATAATTAAATATTTTAGAATATTTAATTAAATGAAGAGAAGAAAGTTTCTAATTAAATGAAGAGAACAAATTTTCTAATTAAATATTTTAGAATATTTAATTAAATGTAGAAAATGAATTTAGAAAAATATTTCATTATTTGAAAATTCAAACTTAGAATAATATGATAATTAATATAAATAAATTATGGAATTTATTTAATTTAATTAAAAAGATGATGATGATAATTAAATAAACTTAATTAATTAATTAAGCTAGAAGAATCAAAAAGGTAAACGATATAAATAAATAATTGAATTTATTTATATGTAGATGACTTTAGAATATTAATTAAATAATTCATATTTAATTAATTAACAAGCTTGATTTATAATGACTATTTTCAGATGTGTACAAAATGAAATTTGATTTTTGAGTTAAGGGGGACTCATTTACCCAAAATGGTGAATGAATCCCACCTTAGAAATTTGAGGTGGTTTTTCAAGGATTTGATGTTTTAAATGCTATTTGTTGAGATTATCCTCAAAAATACACCAAAATAAGGCTTGTGGATGCAAAAGGGGACCAATTAAAGCATAAGAAAGCCCAATTATCAATGACAAGCTTGGAGGAATGTGAAAGTGCGTTACACCACTTTACAACACACCAAATAAGGCAAGGCTAAGAAAAATTATGATTGAAATAAAGTTAATTATGCTTTAGAAATCCTAGAAAGATGTGAAAGTGTGTTACAACACTTTTAAACACTTTTACAAGGCATCACTAAAGTACATTAGTTCACAAGGGCCCAAGACCTAATGTGAATGTGTTATCCACATTACAACACTAAATCAAGGCCAAACTAAGCCAAAATCTGCAAGGAGCTAAACAAGTGTGAAAGGGCTAAGGACCTTTTTTTCAACATTACAATTATATATTTATTGATGTGTGACCAATTCACAAGAGAGAGAAAGATAGAGGGAGGGAGAGACCTGAGTGAGAAACCTGAGAGAGAGGGAGAGAGAGAAAGAGAGAAATACCTGAGAGGGAGAGAGACTTGAGAGGGAGGGGGGAGAGAGACTTGAGAGAGAGACAGACCCAGGAGGGAGAGAGGCCTGAGAGGGAGAGAGAGAGAGAGAGAGAGAGAGAGAGAGAGAGACTTCAGAGGGAGGGAGGGAGGCAGGGAGGGAGAGAGACTTGACAGGGAGCGGGATGGACCAGAGAGAGACTTGAGAAGGAGGGAGAGAGGGAGAGAGGGAGACTTGAGAGGGAGAGGGAGGGAGTGGGAGAGTCTTAAGAGAGAAAGATAGAGGGAGGGAGAGACCTGAGAGATACAAAGGGAGTGGGAGGAATCTAAGAGTGAGGGAGAGAGAGAAAGAGAGAGACCTATAAGGGAGAGACTTGAGAGAGAGAGTAGGAGGGACATGAGAGAGAGAAAGAGAGAAAGGGAGTCAGATGGCCCTAAGAGAGAGGGAGGGAGAGAGATACCTGAGAAGGAGAGTGGGAGAGAGACTTGAGAGAGAGAGAGAGGGAGTGGGAGAGACCTGAGAGATAGAGGGAGTGGGAGGGACTTGAGAGAGAGAGAGAGAGAGCTATGTGCACCTAAAGAGATCTCATCCATGGTACTTATTTTAATGAGAGGTGAATAATGTGACTATTGTACTATGCCTACTTATTTTAATGATGCACAGAAGAGGGCCACAAAGGATGTTGGTAAGATTGCAGGCCTCAATGCCATGTGAACAATTATCGAGCCAATGGTCATATCTATAACTTTTGGCTTCCATGATGTAGTCACTAGAGAAAGAAGTGTTGTCATCTTCGATTTGGGTGGAGGTACGTTCAATGTGTTGGTTCTTTTTGTTTGAAAGGGTAATATTGTCGTCAAGGCCGTTAGAGGGGGTATGCATTTGGGACGTCAAGATTTTGATAATATAATACTTAATTATTGTGTTCAAAAGCTCAATACAAAATACAAGTGAAAGTACTGGGTGTGTGCATTCTTCAAGTGAAAGTTGATGCGAAAGAATTTGTTAGATTTCAAGGTGTTTGTCGAATATTCTAGATCATGTTCAAGCGTGGTGTGTGGTCTATGAGTTATCTTTGGATTTGAGGAACTGTTTACTTAAATGTTAATGGTATTAACACAAGTTCGACCAACCTTGGGTGTTTACACTAATTGCAAAGTTGTTTTGGTGTTTGTGGAAGCATGGCGTGGAATGTATGAGTGGATTTAGATCCAAGTTAAGGTGTGTTGTGGTCCACCTTCATTCCTTTCCACCACGAGAATGTTTTGGTGCCGACCTAATTTGAATTTGCATGGATGAGGTGCATAGCCGACCTTGGAGAATGTTTTCAAGGTTGAAGATGGTATAAATAAGTGTTGAGTTGTTGAGGGATGATAAGATAGATGTGAGTGATGCAAATGATGTCGATTGCAGAGTTGTAAGGTGTGCATTTATAAAGTGTGTTGTGAGCTTCCATGTGTTAGATTACTAGATGCAGTGAGCAGAAGGTGTCTACAATTCTTCAGTAAAACTGCAAAGGTGTTGGTGATGTTGTGGTAGATTTTTCTACTACATTGAAATGGATTTCTCATTGTAACACTCTTCTCTATCTTATTTTCTATTATGG
Source organism: Sequoiadendron giganteum (assembly GCA_007115665.2). Classification (NCBI taxonomy): domain Eukaryota; kingdom Viridiplantae; phylum Streptophyta; class Pinopsida; order Cupressales; family Cupressaceae; genus Sequoiadendron; species Sequoiadendron giganteum. The sequence continues at coordinate 78,964,921 of CM021102.1, forward strand.
CAATGAGTCTTTCTTTCTTCTGGTAAGTGAACCTCCGACAGTGAGTCTTTCTTTCTTTTGAGCAGTGAGCCTTTTATAATCGATGTTGACATTACTTTATATTGTGATCTAATCCTCACTATGGTTTTTTCCCTTCTTGAGTTTTCCATGTAAATCTAGTGTTCAATTGTGCATGGTGTTTATTTGGTTTTGTTTTTGTTATCTGGTTTCATGATAAATCATTCTAATGGATTAAGGGTTAATTGAATTAATGTGGATCTGAATGTTTGTGAGGGTTTTGAAGTTTTAAGGTACAACTGATTCACAACCCCCCTCTCAATTGTCTTGTGCACTCAATAGAACAAACCTAAGATTTGAGGGTTTCCAATCTATCCCAACCTTATCATTTTGTAGATTTATGGATGAATAAATTAGAGGTTTATATTGATGTATTTCTTCAAATGTCAAGATTTTCCATAATGCTTGAAGGTTCAAATAATGAAATGATGAATCTTCTTACTAACAACACTATTGAACCATTACCTTGATACTTTACATGGATTAGGACCTAGCATAGAGTGTAGGAGAAAATATATAGCCTTAATGAAATCCTTACAACATGAATTAGAATAAGATTTAATTAACATGAGCCACAACTTACTATTTCCTAGTAATATGTTTATTGAAATAATGTGTAGCATAAAAAAAGGGAGGAACAATATTATAAACACAATATGACTACTTAAGTAGTGTCTATGGAAATTTGGAGTTGTTTGTATGCCAATATCTAGATAAGCATAATTGTATACACATTGAATGCATGAGTATGAATTAATGAATTCCTACTTAACTAGTAAAGCCAACTCTTGCAACTTGAAGGATTGCAAGTTAGATGTGAATTGTCTAGGCGGTTTATGGACTAGTTGACCCACCTAGATTATGGAAAATTGAGAAATATCTTGATTGTGTTCATTTTTTTAAACTTGTCTAGATAGTTGAAATAGCAATCACCAGCATGTGGGTAAAGTAAAACTCTAATAACTTGTGATTTTATTTATTTGACCAGAAGAGATTCTCACATGTAAGAGCCAAGTATGATACAAGATCCAACTTCCATGGTGACACACATAGGGTGGAGATAAGGTGACTACAAGGGCATGAGTAGAGGATGCAATACCTTCTGAAACATAATTCTCTCTTCTCCTAAGGTGATCACTCACTGGTAAATTCCATAACCCATTCACAAATAAGCTTATTGCTACTCTAGCATGATAGAAGTCAAGGAGCATGCTCCACCAACAAAAGTAATCAGCCTTATCCTAGTGTTGGGCAGCTTTCACTAGTAGCATGCAAGTGATGGGTGCCAAGGACTACTTGCATGGGTTGGAAAATTTTTCCCAATAGCATGCAAGCAATGGATGCAAGATCCAACCACTTAATAAATTCAACAAGCTATGGGGGTAACTTAACAACAAATCTAGGAATCTAATCAAAAGCATTTAGTTGTTATTTTTTGTGTTTGATGGGATTTTATATCCTTGCCAATAGTGATCACAAGCATAGATGGAAACTCATAGAAAATTCAACAACTTTTTGACGAGGTGAGTACTCAAAGCATTTACTTACCGAAAAATGGCAAGTACTCGCTAGAAAAATTCATCATATGCTAAAACTAGGTTGTATTTTTGCATTTAAATTGTGAAAAATGGATTCATCACCATTTTGTCATGTTTTTTTTTTTTTATTTACTATTTTTGCATGCAAAACTTTTTTTAACCCCTTTTTTGGAAAGTTTTGTTTAGAATATCTACATTGTATTAATTTTTTATTGATTTAATTAATTTATATTTATTTAAACTTAATTTTATACTAATTTATAGTGATTTATGTAAAAGTTAGGTTTTTATTGTATTAAAAAATTAATATTTTGTGCTTTCACTTTATATGTGTAGGTTGAATACATAATATAATAGCAAATAGAGAAGCTTTTGGAATAGGTTCAACTTCAACCTCCAACCCATCAATGCACACAAGACAACTGAGAGGGGGGGTGAATCAGTTGTACCTTACAACTTCAAAACCCTCAAAAATATTCAGATCCACATTAATCCAATTAACCCTTAATCTGTTAGAATGATTTTATCATGAAAGCAAATAACAAAAATTGAAACACATCAACACCATGCACAAAGAAACACCAAATTTACATGGAAAACCCAAGATGGGAAAAACCGCAATGAGAATTAACTCACAATATAAAGTAATATCAACACCGAATATAATAGGGCTCACTATTGAGTGGCTCACTACCCAAAGAAAGAAAGGCTCACTGCTAGAATAGAAAAGATAGAGAAGAGTGTTACAATGAGAAATCCATCTCAAAGAAACGGAAAGATCCACCATAGCATCACCAACACCTTCATAGTATTTTTGAAAAATTGTATACACCTTCTACTCACTGCACATTTAGTAATCTGACACTTGAAAGCTCACACTGCACTTCTCAAATTCACACCCTACAACTCTGTAATTCACATCACTCGCATCATACTCATCTATCCTCACATCCCTCAACAACTCAACTCATATTTATATCATCTTCTTGACGTTGAAAACATTCTCCAAGGTTAGTTATGCACCTCAACCGTGCAAATTCAAATTAGGTCGGCACCAAAACATTCCCACAATGGAAAGGAATGAAGGCGAGCCACAACACACCTTAGTTAGAACCTAAAGCCACTCATACATGCCATGCCATGCTTCCACAAACTTCGTAAGTAGTGTAAACACCCAAGGTCAGTTGAACCTGTGTTAACACCATTAACACTTAAACACACGCTTCCTCAAATCCAAAAACAACTCACGGACACCACATAACACTTGAACGTGATCTAGAATATTCCACAAACACCTTGAAATTCAACAAATTCCTTTGCAACAAATTTCACTTGAAGAATGTACACACCCAGTACACTCAAATAACTATGTCATACATTGTAACTCAAAAAACTAACTTCCAATGCATCAAACCATAAACAACTTCATCTGAAGAAAGATACACGTGCACTATCATCACCCTTCCAGATCCACAAGACCTGAAACCACTCTACAGAGAAATGTGAAGCAAGAACATTTCTCCCAAACACCTTTGCAATATATAGTTCACACACTAGTGAACACACGTTCCTTTGCAAAATGACCCAACACACCAAATTCTGAATGCAACACCTTTGAACACAAGTGATCAGCATATTTGAACCGCACAAGCATATCTTCAACCCACAAGAACTGTGGAATGAAACCAAAACAGTACTCTTCAACACAGAACACACTACAACACACTTTTTCCTTATTTTATTAAGTTTTCTCAAAAGCACTTGGAAACCAAGCACCAAAAATTCATCATCAACATCTTTTGTACTTCATCATCACCTTCAAGCCAACTACAACATAACAACTCAACCATACATCCATAAACTATAGACAAAAGCTTATCGAAGCAACACAAGAGGTTGGCACTAGTATTTTACTAATGGCAACATAATGAAACCAATCAAAGCATCATCAGAGACCACACCAACTCAATACCAACTACATATCCTTGCAACAAAACTTCTCATACAGTTGACATCAATGACAACGCTGAAGCTTTTTGACATCAATGACCACCAATCTACTCATACTTGCAACAATCTGCATATCAAGGACCAATATTTGGGTCATTTGCATTAAATGTACAAATTTATATCATGGATACATAAATCACCTCAAATACCATCTTGCAAGCATTACTCGTTGTGATGTCAAGCCTTGTGCACACACCACCGAAAAGATAAAATGATAGATGAGTGTATTGATTGCAACTGCAAAAGAGAAAAAATTGCAAGAGGAGAGGACAAGGGCATCCATAGCTAGCAGTCATGGTGCTCAAGTCCAACAAGAATCACATGAAGATACATGTCAAGGCATAGTGGGCTCTCTTCATGGTTCTCACATCCAAAGCACATCAACCACCACCACTTCATCTACTTCTACTAAAGTGCCAATAGCAATGTCTGCATCTTCACGCATGTGACATAGTATTTTTGTGCCCAAAAACACACCTAGAGCACAACCATCATTAGAAGCTATAAGGAGGTGCATGAATATGCAAATATGTCGTACAATTTTTTGTTGCTTCAACAACATTCCTTTCAATGTGGCGATTAGTCCTTATTGGGAGAATTTGGTAACTGTATTGACAATTATGAGAAAAAGCTACAAGGCACCTTCTCGTAGAAACTTGAGTAGAAGGTTAGTAAATTTTAATTTTTTATGTTAATTTATACTCATAGTAATTTATGTTGAATTTTAGGATAAATTTATGTTCATTAATTTGCATTGAATTTATTTCCTTTTTGTGTTTAAAAATTAACATTTTGTACTCATTTTGTACTTGTAGGTTGCTCACCAATGCAACTAAAAGGGCACTTGCCTAATAGTGGAAGAATAAAAGAAGGAATGGAAAAAATATGGCTACATCATTCTTTCAAATGGGTGGATGGATGGGAAAAAACACACCATTATCAATTTTTTGATAGCTTCAAATGGTGAGGTTTCTTTTTTGAAATTAGTGGATGCCTCAAACAAAATAAAAAATGTTGAAATAGTGTCTAATGTTGTAGGAAATTGTCATAGAGGTGGACATTGTGATGCAAATCATAACTAATAATGCAACAGAATATGTGACGGCTAGAAGATTGCTCCAAGACAAACATAAGACACTTTTTTTTGGACACCTTGTGCAACACATTGCCTTGACCTTCTTCTAAAGAACATAGGCAAACTTGATTGGGTGACACCAGTTGTAGATGATGCAAGGAGCGTCACAAAACTTATCTACAATCACCCATGGGTTCTTCATTTGATGAAAGATCACACGCAAGGGAAAGAGTTGGTGAGATCGAGTGTCACAAGGTTCGCAACAATTTTCCTTACGTTGCAAAGTATTATTGGTTATTTGACTACTTTGAAACAAATGTTTGTGAGTAATACATAGCTAGACTCATCTTGTACGAAAAAACATGAGAGAGGGTTGCAAACATAGTCTTTGATAACCTTTTTGCACAAAGAACTACAAAGATCATGAAAGTAACCTCTAAACTTTGAATTTAAATTCAAAATTAAATATTTTATTTTTTAACTTAAATCTTTCATTATAAATTTGTATCTTTACTCTTTTTGTACTTGTAAATTGTAGGTGTTGAAGCCCTTGCTTAGAGTTTTCCAATTGGTAGATGGGGATCAAAACCCAATGGGGTATATTTATGAGACCATGGATGGGGCAGAATCTATAAAAAATTATTACAAGGGGGGCAGCCTCAAATTTAATCCCATATGGGAGATCATTGATAAGAGGTGGAACAAATAACTCCACCAACCCATCCATGCAACAGGGTACTTCATCAACCCTTGTTGTTTTCGTTCAAACACCTTCTCATATCCTAATAGAGAGGTTATGGAAGGCCTCGCCACATGCATTCAAAGGATGATACCCCAAGTTGAGGTGAGAGGCCTCATTATCAAAGAATTGGAAAGTTGTAGGGCTAAAAGGGGTAGACTCTTTTCTTCAAAGCTATCTATTCAAGGATGTACCACTCAATCACCAGGTATATAATTTAGAGTCTTTATTTGGCATACATCTTACAAGTTACAAATTTAAATTAACTATTGATAATTTGATAAAACATTTTTGACTTTGCTTCTAACTCTGAAAAAAAAAAAAAAATTAGTCTTGGTGGACAAATTAGGGTGCAAATATTCCAAATCTCCAAAGACTTGCCCACCACATTCTATGCCAACCTTGTAGTGCATCCAACAACTCATAATTGGAGCTTGTTTGAGGTCATCCACATGAAGGAGAGGAACAAATTAGCCCAAAATACCTCAATGACCTTGTCTTTGTGCAATACAACCTTCGAGTGTGTGCAAGAAGGGTAGAAGACAAATCAAAGGATCCCAATGATTTGGATGACATAGATTCTTATAGTGGTTGGACAAGGCGAAATGGCAACCTCCATTGTCTATTGAAGATGAGATTTTGGATTTTGAGAGATAGGTGCTGAAGGATGTGGGATTGGTTACAATTGGAGATGTGGTGTTGGATGACATTGATGAGGTTGAGGAGTCATTGTCATCTACCACCAAGATGGAGGTTGAACCATTGCCTTCCATGCCAACCAAAGAACCACAACAGACTTTGAGGACTAGGGCCTCTACCTTTCCCCTAGTTTTCAATAGATTAAGGAAGAGGAAGATGCAAAATGTTGAATTTACTTTTAGCTTTTTAATTTACTATTTTCATTTTGACAACTATTGTATCAGGCTATCAACCGTCGGGACTCTACATGAGGATGCGATTTTGTACTCAATTTGCATTCAAATCAATCAAACTTGATAGAAAACACTTTTGTAATCATTTATGAACTCATTGGATACATCTTGTCAATGAATTTTGCAAAAAAAGATGTTTCTAAAGTAATTTAGGCAATTTTTTAAGTTGTGTTTTTGGCTAAGTCGAGTTTTTTGGGCCTGTCGAATTTTTGTCAAGTCCAAGTTTTCCAACTATGATCACAAGTATTATAGGATGTTTGCTCATCATCACAACTAGTAATGAAACAGAGAGGGGATGGCCCCACAATGTAGTGCGAGATGCATTAGTTTTCCTTTTCTTTGTTTTCACATCTCCATCCAACACGGGATGCATTAGCTTTCCTTTTCTTTGTTTTCACATCTCCATCCAACACGGGATGCATTAGCTTTCCTTTTCTTTGTTTTCACATCTCCATCAAAGGTTCAAAGGTTGAGTGAATTAGTTTATAGGAAGCTAATGGATGCAAGAAGGTTTCATCCATTCCTTGTGCATAGTTAATTAATATACATATACAACATAGATAAGTGGAGAATAATAATGAACGTCTTGATGTTATCTATTTTTTTAACACCATAAGAATAATGACACTTTAAAAACCTCATCCTCAAAAAAAACCCAAAGTCCACTTGGATGGTGTTGATAGACCTTGAATATCTACGTGGTCAAGGTCATATTGCACCCTAGCACCCAAACTGCACACTTATTAGAAGAAATGTACTAGCTCCAATGATCAGTCACATTGGAGGTATATTTTGTTTAGTTGCTGATATTAGGTACATATTCTAAATACTTGTCTCTGAAATTAATGTTACTCAAAAGTTCATATGCACTTAGAAGTTTTGGGAAAATGGTTTGATCTGATAGTTGCGTTATCTCTATGAACTGATTTGTAATGAAATTACGCTCATTATGAACTTACTGTTTCCTAGTCACATTTTCATGTAACATTTATAGTTAGACATTTGCATATTAATGATAGTCTTATTATGTATGTTTGTAGGTGGAATGGTAGGAGAGAATTATACATATTTGATGTAGAACAAATTGTTGCAACCTATGATTAAAAACTGTTAAAAAAAAAAATGTGCTTGTTAAATCTACAATATTCTGACACAGGGATTGGGAACCCAACATCAAAGGACATGAAGCAGGGCCCTGACTAACAGAGAAAATGTGAAATCACTTCAACCAAAGATAATGGCGCATAAACTCTTTCAGTATGTTATCTATTTTGAAAATAAGATTCACAAGTCTCTAATCAATATTTATGCCTTACAATTTGTAAGGCCTGTTATTTTACAGGCCTACCATATAACCTAAGCACAGTTAAGTGTCCATGGTGGAAAACATTCTGAGCTTTAAAAGGAATTCTCCACTCTTCTCTCAATTATTTAGCTTTAACAATGGAAATCAGTTGAGAATGAAAATATATCACTCATCAGATGATGAAAGGCACTAGAGCCTTTCGGTGAGAAGGAAAGCCCTCAAATTTTTTCACATACCACTCTCTGGTCGATAAACTCCGGCCCAACAGATATAAAGACACAAAGCTAAATAGACAGAAACCAAAAGCTGTCTGGGAGATGAAGGCAATTCCTAAAAAGCCAGTAATCTCGAAAAGGTAATGTGGACATACCACAAATTCAAACAACCCTCCTTTAGGAAGCATGTATCCCTTCTCGCCCTTCTTTCTAAGCCTGCTCAACAAATAATGATGGTACAGGCTTCCATTTATACCCACCACAAACAAGACCAATCCTAGCGGCATCAAATTCACGGATGGTGATGGTAAGCCCTCGGATATTTGCATTGCATAAAGAAGATTGGCAGCACTAAAACTGTAGAGAAAGGATACAGTGATAGTGGTGCTCAAAGTTATTCCTCCAGAGTATTGATGAATAAACAGCACCTGGACAGAAACCAGAAAGAAATTATATTAATATTCTCCAGTAACTAAAATCAGACAATGAAACTGAGCAATACACTCAATGGTTTCCAGCCTGCTACTAAAACAAAATATCTAAAATTCTATCTCTAATTAATACCAAACTCAGGGTAACCAACCCAAGGCAATTGAACCAGTGTTGCTAATTCAAGGTTGTAGTTCCTCTAAAAATTAAACAATAGATAAGAGACCATACGCTCTAAAGTAATAACAAAGCGGCCTTTCATATCAACAACAGGGGAGCTATTCCAGGGAGACTTTCTACCATTTTGAGCCGATGAGGTTCAGAGCTTAACTCACCAAACTGCCACTCTGTTCACAGTATCTAATAGGAGGATACACATCACTCATTGGGTAGAGATCTCATGACACAGGGAATGCTCCAAATCGCTATAGATATAGTCCAAGCCCTGTGAACAATGAAGGCCCAATACTTACACCTCTACTCACCCATCAAAAGGATTTGCCTTGGATAAGGGCTAATTCAACGCAGCTACAACTAAATACTGTAGCTCTAGAACCTAAAAATACAAATAGCAATGTGGAGACAGAAACTAATCCAAGCCACCAAGTTAGAAGGTTGCCAATACACCTAAACTTGGTAGATCTATTGTATGATATAAAATACAATAATTATATGGTCACATAAGAACATAGAATTAATATTTAACGCCAGAGGAGCTAATTCAAAGTTGCTAACCCAGTTCCTGGACAGACTAATACAAAGGAGTCCTCAAATGCTTAATTTATAGCACCTAAAGGTAAATAATTCTAATAGCCATGCAGACAGATTAATGAAATCAAGGAATCAACCCTCTAAACAGAGAAATTATTGCTTCCAAATAAATGTCCGCTAGATATCACAAACTGAACAGGATGAGTACCGTGCCAAATTCAAGGCTGTCCTCATCTACCGCTTCGAAAGAAAAAACAAATAAAACCTGTGCTAAGTATTCCATCCTAAATAGGTAAAATTTAAACCATTGTCGAATACTATTACAGAAATCTATGTACCCAGAACGTCTCTTTAATGTAGAATTTTGTACTGGTTAAAAGATTTGTCTATCACGGCGTAAAATTTATATATGGATCGGTTATCAAGTGGATCAGTAAGTAATTAAATAGTTATAGCTCTCTAATAGCATAAGGGTTGTTTTAGGTTTGACTTCTAACTCATCTATGACAAAACTTAACATGGTATTAAAATTAGGTTATCAAAGTCAAGTTAAAGTAGCCACTTGTTTGAAGGGGATATTGGAAATTGAGTCTCACTTAGAATCAAAGATGGATTGACCATAAATGAGGCTGATAGCTGGATGTGAATCAGTTAGGAGTTGAAGCTAGGCCCACCCATTTGCTATTAGAATGTCTTACATCTGAGCCACCAGCTGTTTGATGACTAGTCCATCTATGGTGTAAGGCTAATTTTTCAACACCCTCCCCTGAGACACATTGCAAGTGCTACGAGCTTAACCCAAAACCATTCATTTGCTACTGGAATGCTCTGTCACATTGGCCCACGTATTGACCACTCCATTTGCAGTTCCGTGAGGTTAAGTTTTCAAAACCCTTCCTTGAGACACATTGCAAGTGGTAAGAGCTTAACCATTAAATTAATTTGCTACCGGAATGCTCTACCACTAAATTATTAACCTTCTTTAAGATCAATCCATCTTCCATTAGAGTGTAACTTATTTTTTTTAACAAAAATACCATTTTATCTAGAATATTAAAGATACTTTCCCTAAATCCATTCCTAATATGCAAGCCCCTAACTGTAAAATTAACAAAACCCATAAATCTCCTACCAGGAAAAGATTACACATAAAATAAACTAAAAACGGCGTGCAATATACGTATACCTCCAGCACCCTCTTGAGAAAATGCAGAGCGACTGCAACTGCTAAGATGATAAATCTAAGCCCTGCATCCTGATGTAGCTGCAGACTAATCGAGATCTGCAGTAAACCCAATTTTTCAAGCAAGATACTGGCATTTACCCAGTACAATTTGCAAAAAAGAAAAAATAGGGCGATCAGAAAGGATGGTAGATAGAAAATAAGCATTCCTGTTCTGCTGGATAACTGAGCCCTTGAGAAAAACCCTTGATTAAATTTCGAATACTTGAGATGAATGCCCTTCAGTTCCATTAATCCCATCATTATGCCTGATATTAAAACAGCTTTTTCTAATAGCTGGATGTACAAAGACGGAGTTTTCTCGAAAAGAAATTGAGAAGCCATCGCCAGAGAATGGAAGGTAAAAGCTTTCCGCCTCTCTGTTTAATTGTTTACGCAGCCTAAATAAGAACGAAAATTTGCAGGGCACTTCACCGTCAAATTGAATTAAAGGAAAAGGAAAAGGTTGCAGATGGCATTGTGATATGATCGAAACCCTACCAACTCGCTAACTTCGTCATTATTATGATCCAACTACTTAATTATTTTGCAGCCCTGTATCCACTTCGTGCAAGATTTGTCGACTGCGGGTTTTCCAATGTCTTTTTTATCTTTCCAAGAATTTTAAATATGTATTTATAATGGTAAGGAATATTTGTTGTGTCACGGAACTGTCCACTGCGGGTTTCTCATGTCTTTTTTATGTTTCCCAAGAATTTTAAATATATATTTATAACATTTGGTAGGGATATTTAGTGTGTCATCTAACCAATCAATAGATTTATTCTTTTTTATCTCAATAAAAAATAATCAATATTGAAGAGAGAAGCAACCAAAAAAATTCTGCCTTACATTCTTAGTGTCTGTAATCAATAGAATTTATTTTCTTATTCTAATAAGAAAATAGTCAATATTGAAGGGAGAAGCAATCAAAAAAGATTCTATCTTACATTCTTAGTGCCTATAACCAATAGAATTAATCAATAGATTTTATTCTTTCTTATCCCAATAAAAAAATAATCAATATTGGAGGGAGAAGCAACCAAAAAAATAATATCTTACATTCTTAGTGCCTATAACCATAAAATTAACCAATAGATTGTATTCTTTCTTATCCCAATAAAAAAATAATCAATATTGGAGGGAGAAGCAACCAAAAAAGATTATATCTTACATTCTTAGTGCCTATAACCATAGAATTAATCAATAGATTGTATTCTTTCTTATCCCAATAAAAAAATAATCAATATTGGAGGGAGAAGCAACCAAAAAAGATTATTTCTTACATTCTTAGTGCCTATAACTAATAGAATTAATTATACTAAATCACCATTTCAAGATGTCTTTTTTTAATGAATGGCATAATGTTTATAGTGGGGAGAGGGACCATTAGTTGTGCATGCTTACTTTGCGAGCATGTGTTGGTTTCCCAAATCAACAGATTCAATGAGTCTTAAAGAATAGCCAATTTCTAATGTTCAGACTGAAAGATGGATTTGGCCAACTAACAAGATTCAATCAAAGACTGAAATTTCTTACACTTCTGGCTCTGCAGGACCAAGGTGGGTCTACCTTCACAATGCCTAAAGACTTACTACAATTATGCACAGACATTGCATTTTATAGCAAGTAATTCTCAATTAAAATATACTAAGGAAAGTAATGACAACTTCAAATTTGGCTATATTTTTGGTATCTCAACACTCACTCAACAATTGGGAAGCCAAATTCAACACTAAAACTAAACCCAACAACAGAAATTAAAATGATTTTGATTTAATAATTTGTTTCTGGGAATGCATTCAGTTGAATGACAAATCAATGCCTAATTCTGGGCCATGAAGTAAAATATAAAATCATAAAGACAATCTCATCAATAAATAAACTTCAACTAGTATATTTAAAACTGCTAATCCCTTACACTAACAGATACACTCTTGTTGTCATCCAAACTCTTCTTACAAATCCACCTTGCACACCTAAAATCACAATTATTTGCTCAAAGTAATTTAACTATTTCTTTGAAATAGAACCATGAACGAACAACACAATCTCAGGGAAATTGAGATGACAAATTCAAACATACTTTGTATATTGAATTCATATGATTAAATGTATACAAATTTGGAGACAATTTGATGACATTCATGTTTTGCCTGCACATATCGGATTGATATTTACTCATTAAATCAAAGCATTACAATTGCATATTATGTCTATGACTCAAGTTCATCATGTTAGAGTAATAGGTTATTTAATTGATTAATTTAATCATGTTGATTAATTAATTAAGTCACCTTTATTTTATTTCACTTAAGCTAAACTTAGGAATCTTTATTTTGCATTATTAAATTAATCATGTTGTCTCGTTCATTATGATCTTGACACTTGTCACATGTTAATTTAATCTTCATCCTAGTGTTCTCACTTTAGGTTTTGATCTCCTTTCTTAAGAATTGATCTCGTTGTAATTATTCACTTCTCGGGTAATGCATCTTTTGCTTCATGTTTGTAGAGCAATATTCGTGTGTCTCTTGATCTCCTTTGGTAACAGGTTATTTGCTTGCAAGTGTTCATTGGGATCTGTGAGGTTTGATTCTCAACATATACATGGTATCAAAGCTCCAGATCTGCAAGCTTCTTGTTCCTTCTTCATGAGATTGTGCCTTGAAGTGGTTTTTTAGTGTATTCAGGGTCAAATCAAACCTCTCCATTGAATCCAGAGTTTTCGAAATAGTCAAGATTGACCTTTGTTTTATCAAATTTGGCTTTCGTTTGTTAGATTTGTGAGGGTTTGAAGAAAGCATTTTTTTTGCCAGATTTAGGGGGTGCCTGATTTTTTGGAGCATTTTGAGCCCAAACGGACCTCACCAAATGTTGCATCCCCAGCAGCCAAAAACCTTAAAATCGATTGTGAAATCATCAAAATCCGAGTAGTTGACTTCTAAGGCAAAAAAAAATTGGCGTATGTTCCCGTACATTCACTTGCACGTGGATCAAGAAAAAAAATTACAGGCCTTGGTAAAAAAACAATTTGGCTTTAATTTTTTTGTCAAAAATTTAAAAAAATACATATATTGTAAATATTTTTTTGTTTGTTTTTTGTTAAATAAAAATTAAAAATATTGTTAGAATCAAACATGCTTTGATACCATGTTAGAATTGGCTATGGATGCCAAGATCTATGGACCAAATGGAAAGCACAAAGAAGAGAGAATAATGTGACAAGAATAAACTGTATTCAATGTCAATGATATGCTTGTACTTGATTTTACAATGAGAGACCCCTTAGTTATATAGCCAAGGTGAGAACATAGGAGTGCATAAGATTATGACAAGTGTCGTAATCTTATGACATGAGACAACAATGAAAAGCTATCACTCCACCTAAAGTGGAATGAGATAATGTGATAACCACCACAAATAGTGTATCACCCACAAAAGGTGGAAACCTAATCACATGATATGTCCATGAAAGGTGGAGGTGATAAAGTAATAAGATGATAAGTCCACCAAAGGTGGAAAAGCTCCAACAACTCCTATGTGGTCCCTAAGTAAACTTAACTAAGGTGTAATTATGACCTAGGATAAGGTACACAAAATTTAATTACACCAACACCCCCCCTTGAGTGCAACTTATAGAGAATGTACACAAAAGACAATAATGCAAGATGACTCCCGACAACTAGGCCATGTTAGGTACCCATGTACAAATGCAATGCAATCTCTCACAAACAGAGAAAGGGAGAAAACCCAGTGGGACAAAACTCCTCCCCAAAAGAGAGATGAAATAGAAAATAGGAATTCTCTCAATGATGCATGAGAAGGTAAAAACCCCATGTGAGGAAAAAGACCCCCCCCATAAGAGAGAAGTAGAAGAGAGACAAGATAGCCCCCCCTCAATGTTGAGTCACTTGCAATGATGGTAAAAGGTCGGCATTGAATGTTGAAGATGATCCAATCTCATCGAACAACGTTCCTCCCCTTAGGAAGAAACAAAACCAAGAATGTATGCAGGATGTATGATGTCTCTTAATGATGCTCAAGTGTCTCTATGTCGATGCCGAAAGCTGACACACTCCAAATAGGCATTCTAGGCCACACTGTTGAAGAGTACAATCCAACATCTAGTAGAGATGAATGTAGAGCACAATTGAAAGACAAGGATATCCCCTCTAAAGAAAAAGAAGCCTCCTCCAAATGTTGTCCAAAAGTATCCACACTCATGTCAAACTGCAAAGAATGATCATGTAGAGATTGAACAAGAGGGTCAGAGTATTCCCTCACAACAACTGAAGAAGGAGCATCTTCGTCAAAGAGAAGATGAATGTCATCTATGGTATCCCCCAAATCTACAAGATGAGACTCCACAAACAAGTCTGAAATACCTGTCAAGAAGTCATCCAAAGTAGCCATATCTGGAAGACAATGTATATCCTGCTGCATTGAATCACAAGGAACCCAAACTGTGGAATCACAAGAATCATCAACTGCAACAGTAGGTGGAGGAGATGAAATCCATGGCTCTGGAACTATATCTGATGTGAGAACTCCCAAGTTCAAGTAGCCAAATGTCTCCTTTGAATCATGGTTCACACTAAAAGTGTGATCAACAACTGAAGGAACAATGTCACCATCATTAGCAAAATCTGCAAAGGTATACAACTGAGATGAATGATCAACCACCCCAGTAGCAATGATCTCTCTACTCTCCAAGTCTCGAATGATGACCAAATCATGTGTGAACTCCACAATTCTCACATCTCCACCATGTGTAATCTGATAAATGGAAAGAAGATTGTTCGTCAAATGAGGAACACACAAAACATTTTGGAAAGTGTTCTCCCCAAAACTAATATATCCCTTCCCTATTACACTCATGTATGTATTGTTTCCCATCAAGATAGTAAACATAGTATAAGGTTGAAATGAAGAGAATATAGAATACGAAGATGCCATATGATGAGATGCTCCTGAATCTAGAAGCCATCTCCCTGATGCTAAACCTGAAAAAGCACAAAGAGCTTGACCTTTATATCCTGATGTAGATGCTTGACCTTTGTCCTTAGACTGCTTTGAAGAAGAAGGGGAAGATGATTCAGACATTCTAGAAGGCAAATCAATTTGATTCTTTTTTAGAAGATTTCTCAACTCATCAATATCCTTCTTATAACAATAGTGTTCTTCATGTCCATCCTTCTTGCAATATGCACAAAAAGACCTCTTCTTCTTAGATGATTCTTCTTTTGAATGAGTGGATTCTGATTCTTTATGTGGCTTGTTCTTTTTCATCTTTTGCTTCTTATCAAGATTCCCTAATTCTTTTTGTACCTTTGACTCACTAGAAACCAAAGCATGTGGCTTGGAAGACTTGATTAGACCCATGTTCATTAACTTAAGCTTCCTATTGGATTAGGAGATTTGAAAACTCATCAAACTTAGGATCAACATATGATGCTCCCATCGAAAGTTGATGGGTATGAAAGCCAGAAACAAACATTGAATACTCAGGACAAAGCTTGGATAACACATTCAGAATCAATTGTAAATCCTCGTTTTCAATACTGAATTCTTTCAATTGTGTTCTTAATTGCTTGATTTTGGAGATGTAGTCTTGGATGTGGTCAAAAAATTTAGGATCAAGATTCATTAAATCATTATCAATCTGATATCCCCTAATCTTATTTGTTTTACCATACAATTTTTTAAAAGTCTCCCATGCTTCTTTAGGTGTTGTACATGAATCAATATGAAATTTTAAATCAAATGAGACTAATGAACATATGCATCCAAGTGTTTTCTCTTGATCAATCTCCCATTTTTCCAATTCTTTAGCATCAGTAGGTTTTTGAGTAGTGTCCTTTAGATGACCTATTAGACCTTTTCTCATGAGATAGTGCCATACTAATTTTCTCCATGTAGCATAATTATGTGGAGTTAGGAGTTCAATTTGAGATTTCCCCATTGCAAGAACACAAACCAAGCAAAAGAATGCAACCAATCACTGCAAAATTTATTGAACAGGTGTTTTCTTAGCTTAATACTCTGTAAAAATTTAAGATTTTCTTATCTAAATAAGCTTTTCCTTTTTATTGTTACAATTTCTTTGTGGGTGATTATCTTGATTAATCCATTTTACTGTTGTAGAAAGTAGATAGAAGTTGATAGAAGAAGTAGATAGGATATTAGAAATATTACACAACATATACCGTGGAGAAAACCCTTTCGGGTAAAAAACTCCACCAAGAATTAATCTATTATTCAATCTTTGAAGTAGATTACAATAGCTCCAATTCTTGCTTGAGAATGTGTCTTTTGCCTTCACCAAAATTCTTCACAACCTACAAATCAAACTTACTAACTTTCTCTACAACTTGCTTGAGATATGTAGACTTTCTCCAACATTGTAAACTCCAAATGAGTTACACAAACAATGCTCAAGCCCTAACCCTTAAAGGTACGCCTATTACATGCAAGTGGAGATGCACTGTGAAAACCAATGTCAAACCATTTGCCTCTTCCATTTGGGCATACCAAACTGAAGTCACATCTAAGTCTTCATCTTGTAAATATCTTAAGGCTTTATCCTCAAAGTTGGCGCCCAAAAGAGGGCCCCACTTAACTAGGCAATCAATAATATCTCTGCATGCAAAGGAGTTAATTCCAAGAAGCCAACTTGGGCGCCTAAAGTGGGTCCAAGATATTTCTTATTAACCGAAACATTTCTCAACACCATTCATGCAAGAATGGTCATCTTCTGTTAACTGAAGGTAGTTCTTGTTATCTGTCATGCAACTCAAGTTATTAGGCATGCATTCCAAGTTAACTTAAGTCAACTAACATGCAACTGAAACTAACTGAAGATAACTGAACTGAACTAAAGATAACTGAATTGAATTGAACTTCAACTGAACTGAACTAGACTTCAATTGAACTGAACTGAACTAAACTAAACTAAACTAAACTGAACTGAACTGAACTTCAACTGAACCTCAAACCCTATTTTATAGGTACTCAACATGCATAAAACAAAATCCCTATTTTGTAGGAACCTAGGAAGCATTCTTGAAGTAAACTCAATTTACCACTTAGTTAACTGAACTTAAGGTGAGTGTCACCTCCCATGTGTGAGCCCATGTGCTCCTATTTTGTAGGAGCCCATCCCAAGGCGTCCCCACATGCTTTTAACATTTAGAATTAATTACAAATATCAATTAACATGATTATTTCATCAAATATTAATCCCTTCCCAATCCTAGTGTTGTTGAACACTTTCCAAGGATTTAGGAGACTCGTGAATTAACTAATGTTTAGGATTGCAATTAAATGGCATCCTATTTCCAACAGAGGTATCATTGTCATTATTTTTTTACTTTTGCCAAAACTTTAGTTTATCATTGTTGGAGGAATTAGATGATTTTTTTTCGTTATAGATTTTCAATAATCCTCATTTGACCAAAGCCTCCTCAATCTTGATTCCATTTTTGATCAATTTCTCAAAATTTGGAGGGCATTGTAATTCAACCCTATAGCTCATGTCATCATTCAAGTTATCAATGAACACCTCTATCTTCTCTTTTTCTGGTATGGGTCGGGGATACCTTGTGAATAATCTTCTCCATCTTTGTAGGAATATAAGAAATGATCCCCCTTTATTTTTTTTCAAATTAAAAAGATCTTTCATCGTGATCTCATGTTAGATGTTATATTAATATTGGACAATAAACTTGTTTACCAATTTCTTCAAAACATCTGATTTCTAGAGGTAATTGTGAGAACCACTGCATACATTGTCCTCCCAAGCTACATGGGAATAATCTCATCAAATATGTATCCTTATGGGAAAATTCAAGACTTGTTGTTCGGAATTCCCTTACGTGATCTATCAGATCAGTTTTCCCATTGTACTTGTCATATTTAGGATATTCGCAATGTTTGGGAAATGGTATCATGTTAACACTTTGATCAAATGGATAGGGACATATATCTTGTATGGAGTATCTCTTAGTAGTCCTGGTTTGCATGTTCTATATTTTTTGTTGAAGAGTTTAGATTTTCTATTTCAAAATTTCCATAGGATCATTGGTTTTTGCTTCATTGCTTGATTCAATTTGTGTCTCGGTTTCCATTTTTTTAGGATTTCTTTTCAATTTTGTAACATCAAAATCACCAGGTAGCTTGAATCCTTTGTTTTCCAACATCAAAAGGTATCTTTTTCCATCCTTTTCGAAAAGGTTTTCTAAGAATTTGTGGAAACTTGGGTCTTGTTGGGATTGTTGGACATATTCTTCATTTATCTCATTAGTTTTGGTTGAATGAATATTATGAAAGGGGTTTTTTTCTTGTTCGGACATGGTATCTTTAGTCTCAATTTCTTTTTCTTGAAATTTCAACTTTTGGGATCTTGTTTGGACGGGCATACAAGTGATGATTTTCTAAATATTTGACCAAAGTTTGGGAGTGCCAAAGGGATTGGTTAAAATCTGATTAAGCAAGCTTTATTTTGGGATAAAGGATGACAAATCCTGATGGTGAAATGCAGCTGCTAAATAAAAAATTGATGTGATGAAAAATGAACTTTTGGATGTTTGATCAAAATTCAGATAAGATATTTTCACTTGAAAATGTTGGTTTCAACAAGATTGAGCTCTATTGTATATAAACTGATTTGGACGATTGGAATATTGGATTTTTGGTTGAGGAATGAAATAATGATGAATGGGCTCACTATGATTATGCCTTTGCGAAAGAGCTCTTTGTTGATAATAAGCTTGTGAAGATAAAGTCTCTAAAGAAAAATCATCAATATATCCTCTATCAAAGTCGTGATACCTATGGATGAAGGTTCGATAATCAAGCAAGACCTTCCTACTTTGGTACAAGAAGTGTCTTTTTTTCAAAAGTTTCTTATAGCCAAGTTGCTTCTTTGGTTTCTTGATTTTTTTTTAGTAAGGGATTTATTGACAAATTTTGTTGATTTCCAATCCCTCAACATAAAATTTAGGATGTAAGGAAAATATGTTACTTGAGAGGGAATATCCGAACTAGATGTTGATTGGTAGAATGGAGGTCAAATTTAGGTCTCAGTTTGAAATTTTTCCAGATACGCTAAAACAGTGCCCAGATGTGTTGAAACTCAGATGCGCTATGGAATGGTTAGGATGGACTACAGAAAGGCCTAGATGTGCCATAATAGGGTATGGATGCACTAAGGAAAGGTATGAATGTAGTGTAGGATTCAACGAATGTGCTGAAAGAGTATATACTAGGATATTAGCGGGATGCACCAAAGCAGTAAATGAATGCACTGGAATATGATATGAATGCATTGAGGTAGTCAATGGATGCACTGAAATACAATAGGGATGTGTTGGGATAGTCACTGGATGCGCTGAACTAGAATTTTTTTTTTTGGTTTTCGAGAGTTTGGTAGATTTTTCTAGTTTTTTACAGTGAATTTGAACTATTTGGTTGAATTATCTTTCGAATCAATGATTGAATATGTTTGTGTGATGTTTTTTTTTTATATTGGTTTAAAAGTACATTGGTAAAACACATCAAACAAGCAGAATCCTAAGTTGTGTAAGACAAAATTCTTTTAGATTCCACGCGGATTTTACTCCAACCGCACTTATTCTTAGTAGGTGATTTAGAAGCTTGGCCACATAGGCTCCCCCTTACAATGCACTCACTTCTCGGGCCAACCAAGCTTCAAACTCCCATGAATCTCCCATGACAAGTTTTTCACCTCTACTAAAAACTACGAGAATGTGGATGCCTTGGCAATGACCATTGTTGCACCAAAGAATAGAAAGGTAATTTTGGGCTTACTACAGCAAAGGGATTTTAGTATGAACTTTTCGTTCGTGGGTGATCATCCATTGCGACAAGAGACCATTGTTTCCCTTCTTGTCCGAACAATCCTCATGATACTCAAACTTTCCTCGAGCACCCACATTTATATCCCATGTGGAAGTCGCTTGGCTTTAGCGTGTTCTCGGTTGGGTCATTCTCTCCTTTTGAAGTGGGGAGGCAGGCCTTCTAAGGTTCAAAAATACAAATAAAATGAATAGTTCTAGCTTTTTGATCACCTAGTTAAAGGGAAAGCATACTCACCTACCACTCCAAACACAACAAAAATGGTGTAAATTTTTCCTTTTAATTAAGCTAGATTCCTATCTTAACCAAAATAAATGAACAATTAAATCCCTGCAACTAAATATTAGTAGTTTCATTTTAATTATTTGACGATGTTCTTTTATTGTTTCTGCAAAGTCTCTGACTGCATACAAGATTCTTGCAAAATAAAAGAAAATAAATCAGTTCCTCGAATCTGGAAAATTTACAGTAAAAGTCAAATGTGTCATTACAGAGACCAAATGCGCTAAACTATTGAATGCGCTAAAAGAACGACTGAACACACTGAATGCGCTAAACTGGAAAATGATTGAATAAAATTTAGAACCCCCTGATGCACCGAAATAGAATCTGAATGAGTTGAAAGAGATGTCAGATGCGTCGAAACAGGAGCCTGATGCACCAAAAGAACAACCATATGCGCCAAAAAAAAATCTCAATGCGACGAACCAAAAACCAGATGCGCTGGAGAAAAATTCGTATGCACCATTTCAAAAAATTTGATGGAACCTACAAAATAAAACTTGATAGAAAACATATTAAAATATGGGGCTCGGCCCCATGGTGGGTGCCAATTTATGTGTGGGTGAAATATGGGTCAGTGAGTATTAATAATCATAACTAAACAACACACAAGCGATGAAATGTATTATATTTAATGAAGGAAAAATAATAAAACAAACTATCACAGTCCTACATTCAAACTGATATCATCCTTCTCTATTCTTGGTGATTCTTTAATCCATGCTTTAGAATTTGCGTTGCACATGAATGTATGGAATCACAAACTAAAAAATGAGTAACTATTTTACAATGCAAACTACAATGGTCGACATGCCTATATTTATGTATTTTTGAAAGTAAATTGTTGAATGATCTATGATGAGAAATTGTTGTTAAGATGATGTTAAACTAATGATGCAAAGGTAAAGACAATGTTGTATAAGAGATGCAAGAAGATAAACACTAGAATTGAAATACCATGATTAAAACAAACTAAAAATACTAAAATGCAACTATAATGCTCTTCAAATGCCTTCAAACTTCAATGAAATTCCTGCAAGATAAACTTGTTGAATTCTACTTGTTGAAAATTTATAGAAATGAGTTCTATTTATAGATCTTTCCAAGCTGGGAATGATGTGGTAGCGATGAACGACCAAGATTGTGATCCTGCGACATCAACGGTTGAGCACGAAGAAGTTAGAGAGAATCATGGAGTTGGTTCCCTTCTTGAGAGCAATTTTCCAAGTCTTGAAGGGAATCAAGAGAAAGAAGAAGCCATGTGTCTAGGAGGTTTGGAATTGATTAAAAGTTTTTTGATGGAAAATCCACAATTTTCAATTTATAAAATTCAATTTCATGTGACACATGGTGAGGTGGCAGGTGAAGTGGAAGGTAGTTAGGAAAATATGTAGAAATGTGCTAAATTTAATAAAACATTCAATTTAAATGGAGATGAGAAATTAGAATAACGACAAATTAATTAAATTTGTGCATTTAACCAATTTAAGAAGAAAATGAATTTGGAGGCCAATTTGAATTTAAAAATTCAAATTTAGATGAAAGAGGGAAAACTAATTAAATGGCAATTTTGTTTATTTGTGCATTTAATTAATTAGAGAGAAATTGATTTTAGATAAGAAGAATATTTGGAAGTGAACTATGTAAATAGATTTTGCAATTTATTTATAAGTAGAGGAATTAAATTTTTTATTAATTAAATAACAAGTATTTAATTAATTTGTGCTCAGACCATTTTTAAGTGCATAGAGTTACATTTACGAAAAAGAGGGAAAACCCAAACTATGGAATTGGTTCAAGCAATATTATTTAGGAGAATCATTATAGATGTAAAACAAAAACAAAATTGCCAACTGTTATATATTGTGACAATAACTCAACAATTTCTATCATAAAAAATCCTATTTTCCATAGTAGAACAAAATACATTGATATTCAAAATCACTTTGTTTTAAATCTTGTGATTGAGGGATAAATTGAAGTAAGGTTTTGTAAAACAAGTGATCAACTTGTTCATATACTCACTAAGGCAGTTTCAAAAGATTAAGGAAAATGATCGATGTTTGCACATTAAGCATTAAGGGGGACATTGAAGACACTAATTCTTTAATGACATCACATCATGTTTTTGAAGATATGTATCTTCTTCCACCACCCATTTATGGTTGATAGTTGTTTTTTTTGTTGTCTTCTTTCTATCCATTTTTCTTAATATTTTTGAGAGATGTAAGTGTGTTGGTTTAAAAAAAATTGACACCTATAATGTGCTATGACATTTGTTAATACATTCTCCTCAAAATCTCCACATAGTTGTATTTTAATAAAAAGGGCTTTCATTATTGAAAAAATATTTTTTGGCTTGTACTTTGCTAGGTTGTTCTAGATGCAAGTATTTTCTTGGAGAGGCTATGTAAGTGGACCTTATATGATGTATAGATTTAGAAGCTGCTAACACACTTTTCTCCTTTTGTGACAACTTTTTGTTTAGTTTTTAAGTGTTGTTTATTTTGTATTGTATGAGCTAGAGTACATGTTCAATATAATACAGGCCTTTTGAATTTCTTTTCAGTTAAAATTTACCTAGGATGGTATGTTTCTTTTTAGGAAACAAATGGTAGTATGAGAAACACTGTTATAAATCACTTTAATAGTATTGTAATATTTGTATTGGTGTTTATTCAATGAATCAATAGTTTTCTTCATTGGTGTAGCAATATTTTGGTGATGTTAAAAGTTTGTTAGTTGTTAATATAGTATATGAACCCTCTTTTTTCTTTATGAAATGTTTGCAATGGAAAACCTATGATTTTGTAATTGGCTTTTTCTCTCAAAACCAAAAAATATCTACCATAGCAATGCCTCTTTCGCCCAAATCTAGTAACCAACAACTCCAGTGACATCTACTTCGGCCTTTCCTCCTCTAGACGTTCACACTTACCACATCACTTTAGACTCAACCCCTCATTCATCACAAAGAATCGAGAATGAACTCCAAGAACTCTATTGCTTTGATATCTTAATAGAGTTTATTGCTAAATTATATTATGAGATTGGTATTTATAGAGATGATAGGTGTGAATGAAGTACATTAAATGGCTCTCACAAGGTTCACACTAGACAACAAATTATGCACGAATATCAAAACAAACTTAACAAATAAATAATAACTCAAAAAAATAATAACAACTCAAACAAACAATATGGGTAAATAATGGAATATGCCAACAAGAGTTGGCTTAGTGCTCCACATTCTTCTTGCAATTAAATGTGATGGTATGTAAATCCTGCTACGAATTTGTTCTTTCCCTTTCATTAATTACTATTTACAATGTGATTGTACTTATTCAATGTTAATTAATTTGATCCACTCCACTTTATCAGCTCAAATCAATATAAATTTATTTATACCTAAAATTATATTTAATCAATTCACAAAAATTAATTAATAAAACGTGGTATTTTCCATTTCAAATTTATCTGATTGTTTACACACTCACAGTGTCACACTTATACATCAAACCATAAATCCAAAATAGAACCAAAATTCAACATGTCTATTCAATTCCTCTCTTTAATTTATAACTAGCGTTTGCATCTCAATGAGGTGCAATGGTTACACCGATAGCAGGATATACTCTGATAGTATATTGGAGGATAGGGGGAAAAATAGCAAGAAAGTGTAAATTTCTTTTCTTAAGTCTAACTATTTATAGCAAAAGTCAATTGCTTTTCTACATCAATCTCCATTTTCCCACCACTTTCAACCAAATAGTTTGCATTGTGTACTTCCACTATGGAAATGATCAAGTCTCCAAACCTGTAAGCTTCCCAATCTATTCTCACTCTCAATGTGGGAGTAGATACACCATCATTTTCCAAACAACTAATTGAAGAAAAAGTACAATTCGAGAGGTCGTCCTTTTTTTAGAAAGGGGAACACTTGTGGAATGCTAGATAAAATTGTCTTAGTTTTGTCTATCCATTCAATCTTTCTTATCATTTAAGAAAAGCTACCTTTTTTCAGTGATATCAATACCTGTATTATTTAGAATAAATTCCAATATAGCAGGTTGTGTTATGTTCTACCAACTTACAGATAAATGAATAAGTATGTACAATGTTGATGGAAACTTAATCAGCAATGTTTGTCAAGAGCCCTTGATTGAATATTGTGCAAAATATAAACCATGGCACCAGAGAAGAAACTTCTGAGAACTAATCTCCAATTGTCACCTTTCAAGTAGCAGCTCAAGTTGTCATTAAAATCTCCAAAGATATGTCGTCTAAATTAAAACTGAACAAAATAGTTATAACTTTCCAAGAGCTTACAAAAAGGCAATATTCCATTCTTGATGCCCAAGGCCTGGAAAACAATTGGTTCAATATTTATAGGGTCATATTTTCAGCTCCAATAAACGCTTTGGAAATTGAAATTACCAATGGTTGAGAATGACAGATAAACACTGGCTCCCAAATGCCTAATTCTGCAAGTACTCTATGGACTGAATTCTGCTTCTATCTCTTAAAGCTCATTCCTAAATCTAGCATCACCATATATGTAAGCCTTCTTCAGCATCACCACATTGCAGGTAAGTGACCAAATTGATTTCCAAATTACACAAGTCTGCCACCCTTTTATCAAAACTACCATTCTGACAATTCATAAAAATAAAGGTTGTTGAAACCATGGCAAGCGGCTAGAGGGAGATTGGATTTGGTTCGTCTCATTTAAAAAAAAATCTGCTGAATAGGGCTTCATAAAGTTTCCCTACAAAATCTACCCATTTTTTCCCATCAACATCATTGACATAAATCTCATATTTCAAATGTCATCATATTCATATTACATCATCTAATCAATCAGATATGGAAGATCATGTGGGAGGGAGAAATGAGATTTTGCTCCATGCTGGTCAGGTTGAGAGTGGTGACCTGACATGGGCGGAGAATGAAGGAGGCTCCAATTCATCAGGTCTCTAAGGCCTGAAAGGAATGATAGGCCTCTCAGAGCAATCTATGATTGCTTTAATGTTGTACTCAGTTTGTGCTTGTTTCCTTCGCCTTTAAGATATTTATCTTTATTTGATTTCGTGCTAAAATCAAGCAGATTTGTTTGAGATACTTTTAGAAATACTTAGAAACTCCATACATCAAATCCATTTATAGATTTTAGAAACATGCAGTTCAATTCAAAGAAATTCATGAAAGGGATGATAGGCCTTAGAGACGAGTCGCTGATGCTTTAATGCAATACTCGGTTTGTTTTTCTTCTTAATTGGGTTCAATTTCAAAATCTCATGATCATTGTATATCTGTTCAGTTTTCAATTTCTGAATGAAAACCCTAGTGCCGCCTTGTCAACCGACTACTGTGTTGATCTACTATTTGGCAACTATAAATGATCTCTATTGTGTTGAACTACTATCTGGCAGCTATAAATGATCTGTGATTAAATCATATAAAATGTACTCAAAGTGGTGACATATTTGATCTGATTTACAAATACCTATACCCATAAAAAAAATATTAATTTTGTTTAATTTTTTTTCTAAAACTACACATGTACAAAAATTAATTTGTTGAGTGTCCATACACTATTCCAAAGCTCTCATTTTTGCACACATAGGTAGTATGCTTTACACCTGCCATTTGCATTTTCTACATTTGTAAAACATTCATTTCATGCAATTCTATCAAATATTTCACTCCCAATTACTCCTAGAAGACAAGCTAAGATTTATTGGAGAGCTAAAGCAGGAGGGCATGACTACCATGGCGGGTGATGGAATTAATGATGCACCAGCATTAGCAAAGCTTACAATGTCAAGACATGTTCTAGAGTGCTTCACTAATTCAAATATTTTGAGAGCATCCTTGGAAAATCCATGTTGTGCATATCCTGAAATCATTGCATTCCATGGCATGACATCTCTTTGGGGTATTTTGTCAAACAATTAGTGTGCCTTTTCTATGCTTCCACATTTTGCATACATGTCCACTAGGGCAGTTGCAACTGCAACATCTGATAATTTATTCCTCTTTTCTTTATGCTTTGATGGATGTCCATATCCTATTCCAATGCTCCTATTTTGGCACAAGCGGGTAGGGAGAATGCTGGTAACAGTTGTGGAGTTTGGCTTTACACCTACCAACTGCATTTGCTTAAAAGTTTTTAAAGATTTCTAAAAATATCCATTTTGTGCATATCCTGCAATCATTGCATTCCATGAGATAACTTCTCTTTTAGGCATTCTACCAAACAGTTTACATGCCTTTTATATTCTAGGGCACACCACATGATTCTTTCTATTTGATCTTAGCAATTTTTTTATGCACTCAATCACTCAAAACAACATTATGGACTCACTTATCATAACATAGTTGGATATGCACAAACAGGTGTATTGAAAAAGATTAAATAATTTCATACAAATGCTCGCAACCAGATTTTAGGACACTAATGTCGACTGCCAAATACTACTAAACCTCTGACAGGTTAGTTCCCACGAAAGAAAATCCATATTAGAATGCTTACCAGTTGAATCCAAAAGCCATATAACGAATCATGTGTTCACATGCACAGTAGAAGAATATGGGTTTGAACTATGGTTAAGGTTCTGGGCAAATTCCAGTCAGGCATTACACCAATAAACTTCGACATGCGCAGGGGAGTTGCCAAGCCAAGAAGTAGACTCCATCCTCTCCAAGTTTTTGAATATCGAATGTAACGAGCACTTCTGAAATGTGGTCATCAAACCCACAACCTGCCCATTTTCTTCTCCATATCATCCCCCCTTTCCATCTACTTTCATTTTCCTTATTCATTCACTTTCTCCCTTCTACACGGCTCCCTCATTGCATTAGGTTGCAATGCTCTAGTAGCCATGTATGCAAAAGGCGACACCATAGACAAGGCACGAGTTTTGTTTGATAGAATTCCTCAAAGAAATATAGAACAATAGACAAGCCAAGTGAACTGTTTAGCAAAATGCCTCACATAAATGTGGTCTCAGGGAAAACAATGATTGTAGGAGACAACCATAGCATCAAACACAGAACCACTGCTTCCACTTCACCAATAACAACATATTTGTTTTAGTATAAAGTATAACACAATAGGAAAACATCCTAACTGCATGCAGAATTTTTCCCCAGCAATTCCAACCCAAAACCACTAAAACCACAGCGAGGGACTTACCTCAAGATTTTACCCAAATTGAATTCTGCCACCAGCAATGCTTAGACTGTCACCCCTATTTCCCACCTATAATAGCCTATCAGCTAAAAATATCAAACCAAAAGACTTACCCGGCTGGCTACAGTTTGCTTTTGTCTGCAATTAGATGGAATTAAGAAAATTACAGCTCAGATTGAAATATATACACCATAAAGATAAAATGTTCAAAGCACAAACGCCTCCATAAAATATCAAATGTCAAAAGCACAGAATCGAACAAGTTAAATTGTAGAAAGTAAGTGAAAGTGAAGCAACCCATTTCCAGCTAGATTTCACATTTCCTGGTGCAGAATGGTCATAGACAACCCTCATGCACAAAAAAACAATAGAAACCTATATGCAAAGCCGGCCTGGGATGATGAATAGGTGGGTCAACAAAAATAACAGTAGTATTTAGGAAGGCAGTCATAGTTAACTGCAATACAGATGCAAGGGAAGACCTTGAGTACAGTCGGCTCTTGTTTGAAAATCCTATATTTCCCAATGTTGTCCGCTTTCAATAAAGTCACTGCCTCCTCTTCCGGTGGCAAATTTGTTCCTGTCTTTCCATTGTTAACTCCAATCCTCGGTTTATGAGCATCTGCAGAGAGGAGAACGTTCGGGGACAAAAATCAACATATGGGTCGATCCAGATTGAATCGAAACTAACCAGATTAATTTCAATAAATCAGCATTTACTGAAAAAGGGGGGAAAAAGTCACATATATGTTGGGCTTTTAACGCTTCTACTAATTGATTGACTCTACAGTACAATAATGTATTCAGATTAGCCTTAATAACATCACCGATAACTTACCTCCATGGATGGAGAAGCATAGGATTGAAATACATGTAATCAGGAAAACTTTCATCTGCCCTATATTGGATCCCATTTATAGTTCAAAGGGAAAGGCGATACAAGGAGAGACCTGGGGCGAAGCTCTTTTATAAGGAGCTTGACGAGTCTAAGCAGACCTCTATTCGGTAGAGTTATATGTTTAGTGCATGTTTTTCTTTAGAAATTAAAGGGTCTTGTTGACTGTTTCAATGGTTAAATTTTTAATTAATTATTTAGGATGATTTTTAATTCGTGCTTCTAGATATTACTGTTTTGTTATCTTTTATTTTCCATTGATCTTTATGATTTTTCTTTTCTAATATTATATCAGCAGCGAAGACTATTTCACTAGTTAAAATTAAATTTTAATTAATTATTTATCATTGGATTTTTATGCCTAGTGCATGCTTCTAGAAATTACTGTCTCGTTGCCTTGCATTTTCTAGTCATCTTTATTGTTTTTCTTTTGTAACATCATTTCTATGCATGTAGCAAAAATTAAAGGACCGGTTTAGTAATTAATTAAAATTTTAATTAGTTATCTATGATTGAATTTTCATATTTTATTATATTTTATATTTTATATTTTAATTAATTAATTATATTTGATTATTTGTATTTTTATTTTTTTAATATTTTTATAAAAGTTATTTTTTGGGTGATAGTTTATTTATTTATAGTGACAGTATTGGGTAATTAACCACATTAAGTTTTCATAGTCCATGATAATGTCTTGCTAAAAGTTTTTGGATTGAAACTATGTAATTTTTTAAAAATCAACGTTTCGGATCACACCCCATGATCCATCATCAGGATTATGCATGCAACAAGAGAAAAGAATCCCGATGATGGATCATGAAGTGTGATCCAAAACATTGATTTTAAAAAAATTACACACTTTCAATCTAGAAATTTTTAGCAAGACAGTATAGGGTAACTTATATATGGTACCTTATTTGCTTGATATGAAGCTCCAATATTTTACAAAAAGTTTTTCTTGAGTGATAGCTTAAAACCACTATTTGTGGTGTTGATTGGACAATTTTTTTATGGTGTCTCATTTACTTGATAAAAAGCTTGTCCTTTTGAAAAATATTTTTCTTGAGTGATAGCTTATTCCATTTTATTGTTTTGAAAATTTCAAGAACCAAGATATCAACTCGGTAAGGACTTGAGTTTGTTTTTAAAGTTGAATTTGTTGTCCATCATGGTATATCCCATTTTTATATAGTATCATGTCACCCTTTTTCTATGAAATGTTTTACCATTGTTTTGTTGATTGAAAAATTAACGTTACTTTTGAGTGATAAAATTTGTAGAAGGTTGTTAAACTTTTATCTCTAGGCTAATTGCATCTATGTGAAGTAAAACAAGATAAGTTAGGCTAATTGTTCCCATGAGGAATGCAATTTTTTGTCAAATATTGACGTGATCTCAAAACTAGATAATCTAAGATAATTCTGCTAATGAAAGACCCAAAATTGTGTTGAATTATGCATTCAATGAATTGAATTTTTGTTAAGATAAAAATATGAAGCACTTACCATCCATAAAGGTTTCAAATAAAAACGTGTGACATTACATAAGAAATTGTTCATATGGTAGAAAATAATATGTCAAAAGTTAAAAACATATAATGATCTCACTCCATGCATAGTCACAAAAATCTAAAATAAACTATGCAATCTCAAGTGTCTACGTCTTGAGTGGAACATTACTTGTCAAGATTCTACAGTGATAATTGGCAATATGCTATAATGAAATATTATTAATAGACAATGTGAGAAACCTCCAAGTACTATGGTCAAAGAACTTGAAATCTAAGTCTTGATATTCCTTCCTATAAATATCCAAAATGAAGAACCCAAGTTGGTGAGTGAATTATGACAAACTTATAGCAAGTGGAAGGAATATGCTACTTGTTGACTTTTCTTGGAATTTTGGCCCATTGAATTTTTAACTAAGGATTTGTGCACCAAATTTAATTGGTTTTAGCTCATGGTTTTGAAATTACCATTTGATGGTTTGATATATTCTTTTTCTATTTATTAGGTGTTTGAGACGTAAGTTTTGATAGTGAATTTTGTGGGTAGATTATGCTCCTAGAATTAATCTAGATCTTGTTAGTGATACTCTTATAAAGGCTTAGAGCCTACAAGTATATTGTGACTAGTGATTATTGAATAATACATTAAGTTATTTTGGAGTGTGGGGATTTTATATCTAAAGGGTTTTCTCGATGTAAATCACTTTGTTGTGGTATATTACTTTTCTCTTATATTTTTCCTTATAATTGTAAATATTTAATTTATTTTCATGTAGGAAAATGAAAAACACATTAAGTATATAAATGCAAAAATTATCAAGCATAAAATTTGAGATTTCAAAGCCCAAGATCGAGGATATGCTTATGGATAAAGATCTAAACATGTTTTTATGCTATAAGAAGACTATAATAAAATGGATAGAAAAGTGAAGGTTCTCACTAGACTTTATTTGCTAAAATCCATATTGTTGAATGTATATGAAGAATCAAACACTCTAGATCTCTAAAAGAAGTTTGGGCGGATTTATTAGGATAATATGTCTCTCTTTTTTGCTTGCATATCATCTTGATGATGGATCATGAAGCATGATTCAAAACGATATAAAAAAATGACACAGTTTCAATCTAGAAATAGTTGACACTTGATTATCATGGACTGTGGAAACTTTATGCTTTTAATTAAAGGAGAAACCCTAGTCAATAAAATTTTCTTAAGAAAGATGTTATATAAACTCAAGATGGAGAATGGTGGTTTTGTGGTTGAGCACTTGAATTCTTTCAACACGATTGTTAACTAATTTCATTGTGGCCAAACACGTGAATTCTTTCAACATGACTGTTATCTAGCTACACTATGTTAGAGTGACGATAGAGGAAGATTATTCCATGATTTTTTATGATATTTTCTAGACATATGGATCATTTGGTTGTGAAATCAAGAGTACTACCTTTAGATTCAAAATAAATGATGTAGTTGCATCATTACTTTGAAAGGATGCACGGAGAAAAAATAAAATTATTTAACTTAGATATAATTTTTAATTTTTCTTTTCTAGAAATCACTATTCTTTATTTCAATATTATTTTTCTGTTGACTTTTATAGTTGAGAGGCACTAATAATTGATTAATTTAATAAAGCTGATTTGAGGACGAAAACTCCGAAGAGTTTGTTACATTGACTTTTCTGACAAGGAGCATCTAATGGACTACAATTTAGTCGTCCATTTCCATTTATATTTATTATATCTAATCAGATAAGTAAATTCCACGTTAGTGGGGTCGAAGCCCACGCAGAATGATGAAAACAATCAGGAAAACAATATAAACTTGATAAAATATTACAAGGTTGTACCTACATCTCTGGAAGAGCCTTATAGGTAGTCGATTTCTTTTGGATATAAGTCGGTAACGTTTTGGAATAGATAATTCATAGATACTGTGCGTAAAGCCGCTTGGATGTTTAGTTATGTGAAGAGTAGGTTTTCGGAAATTTTATCTGCCGTTTCCATGGCCTCTGGGAAACATGATTTAAGGAAGATTGTACAATTTGCGTGTGTTAGCGTTGTTTACTACATAATCCATGGAGGTAAAGTATGATTGCTTACAGTTTCATATAAGCTAGGAATGAAAGTAAGTGATGATGATACAATTGGTAAACTGGGTGTGCTACTTTCCATTAACTCTGTTGATTAATGTGCAGATGGTGAGAGAATAGGAGTCGTCAACGGAATGATGGGAGATAATTTGCCATCGCAAGAGGAGGTGATAGCTTTGCTTCAGCAAAACAACATTGGGAAATACAGGATTTACAAAGAAGAACCCACTGTATTGAAGGCCTTTGCAAATTCTGGTATAGAGCTAATGGTTGGAGTGGCCAATTCCAACTTACAGAACATGTCCAACAAGAGTGCAGCGATGGAGTGGGTAAACGAGTACATAAAGCCCTATTATCCTGCCACCAACATCAAGTACATTACCGTGGGCAATGAAGTCTTGGGAGTGCCGACGGCTGACATTTATGTACCATATCTTGTTCCTGCCATGAAAAACATTCAGGAAGCGCTTATCAACGACAGTCTGCAGAATAAGATCAAGGTTTCCACTGCTCTGGGAATGGACGTTATTGGGAATTCCATTTCTCCAAATAACGTCTCTCCATCCAAGGTTACATTCATTAATGCAGTGAAGAATCAGATGACATCTCTTCTTCAATTCCTCGAGGATAACGGCTCTCCTTTTCTGGCCAGCGTATTTCCATACAAAAGCTATGTAGAGAACAGCTCCGTTGGTTTGGATTTCGCCCTATTTAAGAGCTCAGCTCCCGTTGTTATAGACGGAGATCTAATCTACAGGAACTTATTCGACGCTATGGTGGATGCCTTCTATTCTGGCATGGAAGCCATGGGACATCCCAACATACCCATTGTTCTGTCTGCAACAGGATGGCC
This sequence comes from Sequoiadendron giganteum, assembly GCA_007115665.2. Taxonomy (NCBI): domain Eukaryota; kingdom Viridiplantae; phylum Streptophyta; class Pinopsida; order Cupressales; family Cupressaceae; genus Sequoiadendron; species Sequoiadendron giganteum. Next base: position 78,997,865 of record CM021102.1, read on the forward strand.
TTCTAGGGGTAACGGCGAGGTGACTACTTTCCAGAATGCACAAAATTACATTAACAGTCTCATCAGACATGTTTTATCAAACGCTGGGACGCCCAAGAGGCCTGGGAGGAGCATGAAGACTTACATCTTCGCCCTTTTCAACGAGAACTCCAAGACAAACGGGCAGGAGGCAGAGAGAAACTATGGCCTTTTCTACCCTGATAAACAGCTCGTTTATCCTGTAAACTTCTCTCCCAGCTTTTCTAAAGCAGTTACCGTACTCTTGTATCTTGAAATTGAAGAATAGATTAGGCGTAGTTCAAAGCTTTGTAGGAAATAACGAGGGTCACTATATTTACATTAGATGTATTGAAGATCACATACTAATTATTTTCTTTTACGGGAATGACATTTTAGTTTTTATTAACATAAAGGCATTATTAGCAAGGATACACGGGGATGCGTTCCCTAGGTTTTTGCCCCTCGTACCTGTCCCTCAAGGATGGGGGACGCCTAGGGGACTACCGTCCCCAAAAAGTTTCCGATTGGAGGAAACGGCCCAGACATAGAAGGGGGACGGCCAGCCATCCAGGGGACAGATAGGGGATGCCTAGCCATCCCTCGACTATCCCGGGGATGGCCGACCGTCCCCTTTTGCCTAGCAGCAATTTAAACACAGAAAAAAAGGTAATTTTAATTTATTTATTTTTTATTCTTTACTGTGTGGACTCCATGCCCTCATAGTGACAATGACTCATACTCTGAGTTTGATTTTGATGCGATGTTGGCAGATGCCGAGTAGCGACAACCATCATACTTTCTATTACTGTGTTTTGGACACTTGTGACTTTGTCATTTTGACATTTGTAGTACAAACTTGTAGCCTTTTGGGCATTTTATTATTTTATATCATATGCACATTGACTATTTGACATGAATTATGGTCCATGGAAGCAATTAAGTAGCTATAGTATTAATTTGTTTGATAATTCGATTATATGATGCATATGTCAATATGATTGGTGATTACATTTGCAACTTTATGAATGTTCATTGTTATGATTATCATTACTCATATGAATATATGAAAATTTCATATATTTTTAAAATATCTCTCTCTCTCTCTCTCTCTCTCTCTATATATATATATATATATATATATATATACAATATATGTTAGGAATAAGGTGTCTCAACCTTGGATAATTCCTATTCTTATTATTTGTTTTGTAAAATGTATTTCTTGCAAATAATGTAATTAAGTGTGAGTGTACATGTCTAGTTTGCATGTTGATGTGTCACTCCACTTAATGTGCCGGCATCTTGAATTGTGTGTAAGGAGATCATGGCTGAAACGGTTATGACGGATTCCTATGACACGTAAGAGCTATGTCTGGAAGATTCAATGACAGGTGAAGACATGTGGCAATTGATAAAGTTGAGTACTGTACACTCTTCCACGATAGTGGGGTTCGGGGCATCGCCCCGAAAAAAATTTTCAAGTTCCTATTTTCTCGGAGAATGGTAAAACCCTAATACAGTTATCTTCGGAAGTTGCCCTAAAAGGGAAGCGCATGATATAAGCGTTTTTTAGGGTTGCGAAGATTTGTGATGTGAGTGTATTGTTGGAACGTTTTGATGCTGCCGCATTTTGTCTTCAAGGGTTGGAAATCTCCTGAAAGAACTTGCATTGCAAGTGTGTTGTAACCGTTGTGTTGAAGATAATACATTGTGCAAGTTTTGGAGTGCTGGGGTTTTTTACCGAAAGGTTTTCCCCAGGGTAAATCATTGTGTCGTTCTTTATTTTCTGTATGTATGGTATATTGCTGCAATATCTTTGTTAAGTAGATTAACGAATCTGAAATTGTAAGGGTTTAAAACGAATTTGCACCATACTTTCCTTAAGAGATTAGTGTAGGAAGCTGTTTCCGCACCTGAGTTTCCTTACAATATAGCCATCCCCCCGTCCCCTAAAATCCCCTCAAAAGATTGCCGTCTCTGAAACTCGTCCCGAAAACTTGATGGAACTTTGATTATTAGTGAGCTAACGGTTCAACTTTTAGATATATATGAGATGAGATATTTAGAGAAAAATATATATACTAGGTATTTAAATTAGAAGGGGTCACAAACAAATTTTTTTTTTTGGTTGTTTAAGAGTATGCAAATATTATTTTGCAAAGATTTATTATGTAGGATTATAACTTAGTTGGAATTCATTTATTAGTTAGTAATAATTATGAGGAATATTTCGAAGATATGTCTAATTTGACATATGATAGTGTAAGAAGTAGTTGAATGTATGTAATGATTTGCACAAAGTCATATATTGTCCAAGTAGCGGGAGTGTTAGCATTTTTATGTGTAAGCCTAGTAGAGAATTTGTTGCTTCTTCAACTTGTTATCAATGATCTTTGAGAAGTTATGAATTTCTATGTTCACGATCATTGAGAAGATAGGACAATGAATGGGAAATGAATATATCTCCTATATAGTTTAAGTTATGTAAGACCTAGGTAGGCACACCACAAATATCACTATATTTTTTATGAACAATGAGATTATCATAGTGAACAACATATAATTTATTTATGCATATAAGTGAAGATTTAAAAATAATTTAGAAATATCAATTTTTTATTATCCTTAATGCTTAGATATTAATATAACACCTAAACTACTAACATGGAACATCAAAGTGTAATTCTTTGTTCTAAATAATTGAGTGAGAAGGGATGTTGAAAATATTAGTGCTCGCTCCTTGTGATTATAGAGTTTGAAAACTATATACATAAGATCCTAACAAAATTAGTTGTGGTTTTTCAATAGAATATTATCGTTAACTAGAACAACTTTGAGATTTATTTATTGAAATGCTAGTGCTTTACAATGACATAGACCCCAATGATTTGATACCTAGATTCTACATAGCAATCCTTTATTAATATTGCAGCCCCACTCAATATTTAAAAAAGAGTTATTACCCTCCTTGAAGGAAAGAAAAATAAACGAACAAATCTTATAGCAAATGTGCAAGTGAATATTTTCAAATTTATTTCAATATATATGTCTCTTTAAGAGTTAAACAATATAATAACAGAAAAATTGAATGTAATTTTTATTCATCTCGATTCTAATAGAGTAAAATCATCATTACAATATATTCTAGCAAAATATAGACCTCTATTATCCTTTAGAGAAAAGATACAAATTCTTATAAAGTTTCTCTTCATAAACCCTTTCTCTCCAGAATCACCCAACCCTTACAACGAAAAATCCTTTATATTATATAGAAATCCTTTTGAAAAATCAAGATAACTATTAAAAATTTAAAAAATTCAAAATATGACATTATTGGGAATTTTCTATTTTCATCTAGATTTTGATTTGTAACTATAATGCCCAAAATTGCACCCTATGCGATTTCACATTCCATAACCTCCCCTATAGCTTAATTAAATTCGATAATCCAATGTCCCCTTTACCTAACCTTAATTTTGTCCCTAACCCCTTCATTTTTGGTTATTTAAGTGAACTTTTGTTGTAGATGATAGTAAGACGTTGGGATGTCTGTGTGCCATGCAAACATCCAAAATGTTGGAATTTTGTGTTGTCATTGATGTCAACCTATGGGGATTCTTTGATTAGTTGCATTATGTTGTCATTAGTAGTCTCATTGATGTCAACCTTTGGTGTTGCTTTGATGAGCATATGTTTGTGGATGTTCAACCTCTAGTATGGTTGAGTTGTTGTATTTTAGTTGGTTTAGTGGTGATGAGAAAGTTGTAGATGGTGATTTTCCTAGTTTGCAAGCGCTTTTGAGAAAATTTGAATAGAAGAGGAAATAGTATGGTAAAGAGTGATCAGTGTGGCAAAGTAGTGTTTAGTATTTTTCTCTGCATTTCTTCTATATTGAAGTTATTCTTGTGTGGTTCAGATATGTTGATAAGAGATGTTTAGAGGTGCTATATCCAAAGTTTCCTATTCTGGATTGTTCAACAAAAGAAGTTGTGTTCACTAGTGTGTGAACTGTGAAGCAGTGTTGTCTGAGAGAAATGGTTTTTCTCTGCATTTCTCCATAGTATGGTTTCTGGTCTTGCGGATCTAAGAGTGTTCTTATATTGATCATATCTATCTTCAATCTGAGTTTTTGAGTTTTGGTGCTTCACAAGGTTGGATTTATCAGTTAGAGTATATAGAAGGTTAACTAGTTATAAATAATGAGTATGTTCTTTAGGTGAAAGTTGTTGCGAAGGATTTGTTGGATTTTAGGGCATTGATATATTCTAGATTTCATTTAAGTATAGTTTGAGTCATCTTTGGATCAAAGGAAGTGTTTACTTAAATGCTTAATGGTGTTAACACAAGTTTGACCGAGCTTGGGTGTTTACACTAATTCCGGATATGCTTCAATGTTTTTGGAAGTGTGGCATGGTGTGTATGTGTGGATTTAGGTCAAAGTTAAGGTGTGATGCGGTCTACCTTCATTCCTTTTGATCGTGAGAATGTTTTGGTGCCGACCTATTTTGAATTTGTACATTTAAGGTCCATAGCTGACTTTGAAAGATGTTTCTAAGGTTGTGAATGGTATTAAGGCAAGGTGAATTATTGGAGAAGATTGTTTAGATATAGGGATTTTTGAGATGCAAATTTAATCAAATGTAGAGATTTGAAGTGCAAGCTTAATGCCTATGAATCCAATGTACTGACTAGAAGGGTCTACATTGATAGAATACCTAGAGTTTCTGATGGCAGTGAGCTGGAGGTTACTGAAGGTGCAAAGTTATAGTGGTGGATATTCTTTGTTGCTCTAAGATGGATTTTTCATTGTAACACTCTTCTTTCTTCTTTTTGAACACAAGGAAATAGGGATTGTTGGGTTCCACCTTTTGGGAGATGGAACTTGGACCTATTTCACTATTAGTTCATTAGGAAACCAAGATCCCTCAACCAAATGACTCAATTGAGGGAAGGACTATTACTAGGAGGTTTCCTTAGGTATGATTAAACAGGGGGTCCACCATTAAAATGAAGCTTCAAAGGAGAAATGCAAACTCCATTGAACTAAACCCTAGAATCTTGAAAGGATTAAACCAAATGAACAAAAAAAAACAAATAGAAAGGAACCTGGTAAACTGATGGATTCCAAGCAATATCTACAACTCTAAAATTCTTCTTTTTGAAGTGCACTAGGACTCATACACTAGGCTGGGTGATTTTGTCCTACTACAAGAATCTAAGCAAAATCTAGAATCTTCTATTGACAAATCATGATCTACCAAAAGCTGGTAAAAGACGTATACTAGGAATCATATGACCAAAGGGGTGATTTAGTCCCAGTATTAAGGTTTGATTGAAACTTCTATAGACTTTGGTGTTCTTTTGTACCTTTCATCTTGTCTGATCCTGAAGTCCGAAAAATTTGAATTATGATCTGTAGGTGAGTTTCCATGAAGAGGACAACTTCTTGACAACTTTGACAACTTTCTTCAATCTTGCAAATTTGTCTTCAAAGGATCTTCAAGCTCCAAATCACCTAGATATATGATCACACATGAAGAGGGAAATTTTTTGTTGTGTTAGGGAATAGGGATTTGCCTTGGTCAAACCCCATTTTGGTAATTAAACCTTGAAATGAAATGAAATAGAATGAAGGAATGATGAATGAACAAATGTAATGTTGCAACTCACCAAAACCTTTAGATAAAGCTTGAAAAATTGTGTGAAATGGCTCGAATGGATGTGGATCTCGAATCTTGATTGAAAGCTTGAAAGTTTGTCTTGAATGCTTGCTTGAATCATGAAAACCTACATCACAAATGTTAGCTCAAAAACACACATGATACATGAAGAATTTGACATTATGCTTGAATCTTGAATGCCGCTCCAAATTCTTGATGATTTTCTCTTGAATTCTCTCCCGATCATAAATTTTCTATAATGCTTGAATACTTGAAAGCTTAGTCTGTTAGGTTAAATTATGTGAAATAACCTTGTATTTATACTTTTTTATGCCAAAATTACAACACTACAAGCCGACATCAGATCTAGGATAATAACATCCCACCAAGAATTTGATTCAAAATAGGTCGTATTAAAGAGGGACTCATACACCAACTTGGGCATATGAATCCCAGTGTCTTAAACATGGGACACAAACTCCAATAAGTCTTAAGTTCAATGCAATGTTTAAAATTAGGCCTCGAGACCTAGGTGGGATAGTAAGATTTGGCTATGGAGATATCCACCCAAGATCTAAAGCCCAATTGAAAGCACAAAATACTCAAAAGATCAATATGACAAGAATAAACTGTATTCTTATCAATGAATGCAAAGAATCAATGGAGTTGTGTGTACAATGTAGTAGAGACCCCTTGGTTATATAGCCAAGGTGAGATACAAGATGTCATAAGATTATGACAAGTGTCTTAATCATATGATATGAGACACCTTATCACAACTACCTAGGTCACATGCGTTAGTTGTCAAAATATAAGATAACAACTAATGACAACTAACACCTTCTAGAAAGAATCTTAGGACCTAATTAAACTTAACATGTGAATATATCCCCTATGTCCCTAGTAAGTGAAATAACTAGGTATAAGAAATTTATTCACACCAACACCCCCCTTTAAGTGAAACTTAGGGAGAAGATTATTATGACACCAAGATGCAAAGATGGGTCCTGATGACTAGGCCATGTTAGGCACCCATGTACAAATCCAATGCAATCCCTCACAAACAGAGAAAAGGAGAAAACTGAATGGGACAAAACTCCTCCCCAAGAGGGAGAAACAAAACAAGAAATTGCTCTCACAAAGATGAGAAGGACAAAACCTCGAGTGAGGAAAAATTATCCCCCCCATAAGAGAATGATGAAATTCCAAGCAACCCCCCCCTCAATGGTGAGTCCTTGCTCAAATGTCACAATGTCAGTAGTCCCCAATCTTAACTGAAAAAGGAGATAATGTAGAACAATGTGAAGACTAATGTAGAGTGGACCAAGGATGATGACGAGTCCTCCAAATGTTGTTCCAAAAGAAATTCCAAACTGTGACAAGCATTGATAGAAATAATCAGGTACCATTGCAAAAGATGCCACATAACTGGTGACTGAGCTGAAACTGTCAAATCATGAGCAACTGCAAAATTTGTTGATGAAGAATTGTAGATGAATCCACACTACAACAGGAAGAAGGTTAGAACCAAGGAGACAACTATACGAGTATCAACTGAACACTCTCTTGAAAGATTGGTGTATCCCTATCTTAACTGGAGGTAGGTACCAAGTCTCTGGATGTAGAATCGAACTTCTAAAGACAGATAGATTTGTTGCAAAGTAGGAGTGTCTATATGGTATCTAGTCCATCACACGAAAAAATGCACGGGTAACCAACTGATGCATTCGTTGAGTATATAGGAACTAACACTGGATACATAGATCAATCCAAAGAAGCATATAATATGGAATAGTACGCTGAAATAGAAAGATGGTAGCACTTTATTTTAGTGCAATTACAACATTAGAAGATGAAGACTACAACAATCATGATGCAAATCTGGAACTACTGATGTAAAATCCAACCAAAAGTGTGCCTCGAAGAGAATGAACACAATAAAAAGGTTCTTCGGTTGGAAGTCGGTAGGAGCAATTGGCTCCTATTTTTTGTCGGTTGGAAGAATAGACGATGCATGACAAGGCTCAATCGGTAGGGAAATTTTTTTCCCAGGTTTGCTTATTGTTGCATGATTTGTTTAAAAAAAAAGTTTAATTTAAAAACTTTATTAAAGAAAATTTTTATTATTAAAAATAATAAAGAAAATCGCTTAATTTTTGATAAAAAAACTTTATTGAAAAATTAATAAAAGAAAAACATAATTTGTTTTATTTTGAAAAAACTTTATTAAAAACTCTAATAAAGATTTTTTTTGAATTTTGAAAAACTTTATTAAAAACATAATAAAGAAAAATATTTTTTATTTTTATTTTGAAAACAAAATTTATTAAAAATTAGTAAAGAAAAAATATATATATTTTAAATTATTAAAAACTTTAATTAAAAAATTAAAGAAAAACTTTAAAAGTTTTATCAAAAACATCTTTAGTAAAAGATTATTAAAAAGTTTTTTTAATTTTTAAAAAACTTAAAAAAAACACTTTAAAAGTTTTAACAAAAAAATAAAATTTAAAATATATATAAAAAAAAATTATTTAAATTTTTTTAATTGAAAATGTTTTATTTAGAAAATATTTTTAAAAAAAAGTTAAAAAAATTTAAATTAAAAAAAACTTTTAAAAGGCCGGATTGACCGACAAGGATGCAACCCTCTCAGCCATCGACTGTAGGCAGTAGGCCTATGAACTGCATGACCTGACAGGTACCTATGTACTTGTCAGGTCCATGTGGTACCCGCAGGTCTTACCTGCAATTTTTTTTTAAAAACCTTGTTTTTAAAGAAAACAATGATTCAATTTTTTTATATTTTTATTTTTTTTAAAATAAAAAAACTGCGAATTAATTTTTACAGATTTTGTTTTTTAATAAAAAATCATACCTACACAGGTAGGGCCATATAGACTGCCTGTTACAATTTATTTGCCTCTGAGAGCAACTTTGTCCAAATTCGATAATTTGGTAGTCCGTTTTGGGGCTTTTGGCCCCTTTTGGCTGAAAATGCTTCAAAAATATGGCTACCTCCTAGATCTAGCAACCAACATCAATATTCAAACCCTTGTAGATTTGGCCTCCAATGTCCAACTAGGATGAAAAAAAAGGAAAATTTGACTTTCTCAGATGCTCCAGACATAATGGTGAGCTCAAATCAGATGCAACAAGCTCTCAAAATGCACCTGCAATACAAATCCAAAAATGGAACCCCCTAGAACTTGGTATTTCTATCACACTTTTCTAATTCTCTAGATCATCCAAAGATGCAAGAGATGAGCATACTCAATGCTTCAAGAAAATACAAGATTGTGCTCAAGATCTCCCAAAAGAATAACCAAAGGAACTCAACTTGCTCTGATACCATGTAATATTTGGCTATGTAGATAGCCACCCAATATCTAAAGGCCTATGGAAAACACAAAAAACTCAAAAGATCAATATGACAAGAATAAACTGTATTCCTATCAATGAATGCAAAGAATCAATGGAGTTGTGTGTACACTGTAGTAGGGACCCCTTGGTTATATAGCCAAGGTGAGATACAATATGTATAAGATTATGACAAGTGTCTTAATCATATGATATGAGAAAACTAATCACAACTACCTAGGTCACGTGTGTTAGTTGTCAAAAGATAAGATAACCACTAATGACAACTAACACCTTCTAAAAAAATCTTAGGACCTTATTAAACTGAACATGTGAATATGTCTTCTAAGTCCCTAGTAAGTGACATAACTAGGTACAAGATATTTATTCACACCAATAGGGACCCATATGCCCAAGGTGGCATATGAGTCCTAGATTACTAGATCTGGATCACACAACCTCTAACATTGAATTATGATTTTTTTGATAAATGTCAGGATTATCCTTAGAAAAATGCATTTAATTAGGCTTGTGGATGCAAAATAGGACCAATTAAGGCATAATAAGCCAACATTTAGTAGGGAGGGCCAAAACAAGTGTGAAAATGTAAAGGGATACATTTTTCTACACTACATTTAGCCCCCAATTTAGTGAGAGGAGAAATTTTCTTCAAACTCGCACTAACGTAGACAAACTCACATCAAGGGTGGTCCAAGTGTACCAATGTTAGTGAGATAGGATAAAATGATCAAAAGGGATGATCAAGCCCCCAAGATCAAGATCCTATGGAAAACCAACATAGGCACAATAGAACACACATGTGAATGATGTATGAAGCAACAACAAGGTACACACATACACTGGGCCAAATACATAAGGAAGAAAATGAAACAGAGCGGTGGATCAAGCCTTGACTATCTATCCAACATAATGTGGATCGGGTCGAAGATGTTTGTCAAAAAAATGTTTACAAGTGGAACATGATGTCCACTATGCAAACAAAACACACATTCAAAAGGGCTAGTGGAACCTCAGGCCATCCACTAAGTGAGCCCTCAGAGACACATACACATGTGACCGATATGTGCTCGCATAGACAAGCAAGTGTCTATGGGAAATTCATGCCTAGGTCGGCTCCCATGCACTAACCATACCAAAGTTATACCTCCTGATAACTTTGATAATGAACCACACAATAGGAACAACATGATTCATAAGGAAAGCAAAACTTCATATGCTAACACTGATGAACAAAAAGGATGGCTCCATAGGAAAGCAAAGTGTGTTATGTAAGGTGGCCATATAATAGTTATTGTAAATGCAAAATAATGTAAGGTACGTTCAAAGGAGTTTTTCTTAGTTCATGTAATTGAAACATGGGTTGTAATTGAAATGCAAAAGAATAATGCCAATGTATGCCCCCACTTTAAAGAAATTGCTAAACACCATGCTATGAGCAATTACTTTAAAGTAGAGAATGATAAATGCTAACAATAAAGAGGACATGAGAGCCTATTTGGATAGCCCTAGATGCAAATTCATATGTTTCCAAATAAAACTACGTCGTGAAAAGGGGTTGCCCCCAAAATGGAATCCCAAAATAACACAAGGGATCTATAGATTCGAGGTCAGTATGTCTTTGCAACAATGTTGTTAGAGAGCTCAGAAACATCATCATTCCCCAAATACTGATGGAACATGAAGAATGACACAAAGAGAACAAGAAAAAGAAAATATTTTAGGTCAACATGGAAGAGACCCAAATGTCTTGATGCCTTGTGTCATCCGCAAAAGGAAAACACAAGACCAAGAAAAGATAAAAGATAATCTTTTGGGTCAACATGGAGGATACCTAAATGTCTCTACATCTTGCTTCATCCCCAAAATGAAAACACAAGACAAAGAAAAGATAAAAGTTTACAACATAGAGAAGAATGTAGATACAAGTAGAGGAATGTTGCAAAGAGAGAGATACATCAAACAAAATGATACAGGGAGATCACATTATGCACATGCAATCACACACAACATGAAAAAAGAAAAAGAATAAAAGAAAACTAAGGTAAGACTAGTAAGGCACATGCAAGTAAAGCTATAGTAGGTCATCTACATCCCAATCTTGTCATCGTATACAGAAGGTGGACAACTAGCCAAATAGACAACAACAACAAGTGTGGTACTAGGACAAGGCTATCTAATTCTTGCCCCCAACATGTGCAAGACCAGAATGAGCCGAGGTAGGTGATGAGAATGAGATCCTTGCATTTTGAAATAATTTACAATGAATGTAAAGCATGTAATAGTGAGAATATTATTATCCTACAACTATTACATGGCAAGGAGTGAAAAGGAACCCTTTTAAGGGACTATTTCTATGATATCAAACCTTTTAAATATATTTTTTAAAGCATGACACTCATCAGTACTATGTCCAAGAACTCAATGATATTGATAATGAGACATGTTTGTGTTCTTAGGATATGTTTCTAGATTTTCTTTCATGGGTGGTAATGTTATAAGTCATTGGCTTAGAAGTATGTGTAAAGTTCTTTTAGTTTCAGACATGGGATATGGAGATTTAAGTTTCTTAAGTTTGTAAGGCTTTCCTTGCTTGCTAGATTCACAAAATTGTTGAGGAGGAGGCCCTAAGATGATCCTATCACCATTATCATAGTTATGAGGCATTGGTTGTTCTTTAGAAAAAAGGACACTTATGTTAGGAGGAGGATCGTGGTACCCTACTTCTTTGGTATCTTCAATTGGTATTTGTTCTAAGAGTTTATGAATTTTATGTTCACTTGTTATGTCACATCCTTGTTTTCTTAAAATTGTGAATCCTTTTCCATATTTCTCCTCTAGGTTGATTAATGTGTTGGTCACTTTGTGAACATAGGATGGTTGAATGCTTGCTTGGTTAGAGTAGCTAGGCTCATCCATTATAGGAAGCTTAGGTTGAGTTTGTGTCTCAATTTCAGGATGTAAAAAACTAAACATCTCAAGTTGTGTTGGTTGTTTCATTGAAGGATAAAAGGATGAATTAGTTTCAAGATTGTCAAGGAAACCATTTATGAAGTTGTTCATGTTGTCATCATCTTCTCCAATGATGTCAACTTCATGAGGAGGACATGCATTAAGAGTTGATTGAGCAAGAGTGAGTTCAATTTCTTTAGGATCATTTTCAAAAACATAGCTTGAGACATCCACTAATGATTTCAAAGAAATCCAAAACATACCAAAGCATATATCCATTATGGAATGCTATGCAATTTTTAGATTCTAAACAATGTAATTTTCTTATTACACTATGCAACAATTTGAAAATGAAATGTTGTAAATGAAAATTTGAAATTAAGCAATGCACTAAATGAACCAAATCAAGCTAGATCTAATGAAATGAATGAAATAGAATCACAACAAACTAAAATAGAGATCTGATAACAACAAACCAAAACATAGAAATGAAGTTTTAAATGTTGTAAAATGTAGATTCAGACTTGATACGGGACTAAATTGCCTAGATGGGAAAATGATTCCCAATGAGGGTTTCTAGAAGGTTCATATACTGAAAAATAGATAACACATAATTCCCATAAATCTAGAAAATCCACTTGTACAGGGACTAAATCACCCAAGTGGACGAATGAGTCCTAGATTAGGGTTTTTAACCCAAATTTGGCAAATTCTAAATTGATGTTAAGGTTTCTAGATTGTATGCTCAAATGATTATTTTCAATTAAAATTCTCCAATGAAATTAAATGATGCAAGATGCAAAATGGTAACCTATATGCACTGTTCCACTAATGCAAGATTTAGGAGTCCTAAATGCAATTCAACTAATAAAAATCTAATGCAAAGTTAATGCAATCTAGATCTAGGACTATAATGTTCTCCAAATCAGAAATGCAAGTGTTCAAATATTGGGTTCACCAAAATTATTAAATAGAATTAGGATTCCACCTTTTTGGGAGATGGAATTTGGACCTATTTCACACTTTAATCATTGGGAAACCAAGATCCCTCAACCAAGCCACTCAATTGAGGGAAGGACTAGTGGTTTCATTTTGTGGTTGGATGGGGGGTTCACCATTAAAATGAAGCTTGAAAGGAGAAATGGAAACTCTAATGCACTAAACCCTAGAAACTTGAAAGAATTAAACCAAATGAACAAACATAAATAAAAAAAAAATGGAACCTAGTAAACTGGTGGATTCCAAGCAAGATCTGCAACTCTGAAATTCTACTTTTTGAAGTACACTAGGACTCATACGCCAAGCTGGGTGATTTAGTCCTACTATAGAAATCTGGGAAGAATCTGGAATCTTCTGCTGACAAATCAAGATCTATAGAAATCTGGTAAAAAGAGGTATATTGAGACTCATATGCCAAGAGAGGCAATTTAGTCCCACTATTAGGGTTTGACTAAAAAATTTGTAGCCTCTAGTGATCTTCTATAGCTTTTTGCTTGTCCGTTCTTCAAGTCCAAAAAGTCTGAATTATGATCTGTAAGTGAGTTTCTATGAAGATGATAACTTCTTGACAACTTTGACAACTTTCTTCAATCTTGCAACTTTGTCTTCAAAAGATCTTCAAGATCTAAATCACCTAGATTTGTGGTCACACATGAAGAGGGAATTTTTTTGTTGTGTTAGGGAACCCCCATTTTAGTAATTAAACCTTGAAATGAAATGAAATAGAATGAAGGAATGGTGAATGAACAAATACAATGTTGCAACTCACCAAACCCTTGAGATAAAGGCTACAAAATTATGTGAAATGGCTCCAATGGATGTGGATCTCGATTCTTGATTGCATGCTTGAAATTTTGTCTTGAATGCTTGTTTGAATCATGAAAAGCTATATCACAAATTTTAGCTCAAAAACACACATGATGCATGAAGACTTTGACATGATGCTTGAATTTTGAATGCTACTCCAAATGCTTGATGATTTTCTCTTGAATGCTCTCTTGATCATAAATTTTCTATGATGCTTGAATACTTGAAAGCTTAGGTTGTTAGGTGAAATTATGTGAAATAATCTTGTATTTATACTTGTTTATGCCAAAATCCCAAAATTACAACACTACAAGCCGACATTAGAGCTAATATAATAAAATACCACCAAAAATTTGATTCAAAATAGGTCATAATTAAAGCGGGATTCATACACCATCTTGGGTGTATGAGTCCCAATGTCTTAAACACAAGATAAAAACTCCAAGAAGTATTAAGTTCAATGCAATGTTTAAAATTAGTCCCCAAGACCTAGGTGGGACCCATATGCCCAATGTGGTGTATGAGTCCTAGATCATTAGATCTAGAACACACAACCTCAAACATTGAATTATGATTTGTCTTTTGATAAATTCCTATATTATCCTCAGAAAAATGCATTTAATTAGGCTTTTGGATGCAAAATATGACCAATTAAGGCATAAAGAAGCCAAAATTTAGCAGGGAGGGCCCAAAGAAGTGTGAAAATTTGAAGGGATAAATTTTTATATACTATATTTAGCCCCCAATTTAGTGAAAGGAGGAACTTGCTTCAAACTCACACTAAATTAGACAAACTCACATCAAGAGGGGTGCAAGTGTACGAATGCCAGTGAGATAGGACAACAACATTCAAGAGGTATGATCAATTCCCCAAGATCAAGATCCTATGGAAAACCAACATAGGCAGAAAATAAAACACATGTGAATGATGTATTAAGGAACAAAAAGGTACAAGCATACGCTGCCAAAGACATAAGGCAAAAAAAAAAGGAAACAAAGGGGTGGCTCAAGCCTTGACTATCTGTCCAACATAATGTGGACCAAGTCTAAGCTATTTGTCCAAAAAAAAATTACAAGTGGAACATGATGTCCAGTATGCAAACAAAATACACACTCACAAGGGCTAGTTGAACCTCAGGCCATCCACTTTTTGAGCCCCTAGAGACACCTATGCATGCAATTGGTATGCGCTTGCACATACAAGCAAGTGGCTATGGGAAAGTCATGCCTAGGTTAGATTTCATACACTAACCCTACCAAAGCTATACCTCCAGATAACTTTGATAAGGCACCACAAAAAATGAACGATCGGATTCATGAGGCAAGCAAAACTTTGTATGCTAACACTCATGATTAAACATGATGGCTCCATAGGCAAGAAAAGTGTGTTATGCAAGGTGCCCATATAACAATTATTATAAATGTAAAATAGTGCAAGGTACATTCAAAGGATTTTTTCTTAGTTCATATAAGGTCTTAACTTAGGGAACATTGTGCCTGATGTCTCCAAGAGAGGACCAATCAAAGAATAGAAGATTCACAACCTAGGAGATGTGGTGTGTCACATCAATCCACTAAGAGGAATATAATATGCTAAGAGAGATCACACTCTTGAAGGAAATCACACCCATTGTCACCACAAAGAGAAAGATGCATGTCAAATGAAGTAAGAAGACTACACAATGAAACATGAGTTGTAATAGAAATGCAAAGGAATAATGCCAATGTATGCCCCCACTTTAAATAAATTGCTAAACACCATGTTGTGAGAAATTACTTTAAAGTAGAAAATGATAAATGCTAACAATAAAGAGGACATGAGAGCCTATTTGGAAAACCATATGCCAAGTCATATGTTTCCAAATAAAACTATGCCATGAAAATGGGTTTCCCCCAAAATGAAATCCCAAAATAACACAAGGGATCCACTTATTCAAAGTCAATATGTCTTTGCTACAATGTTGTTAGAGAGCTCAGAAACATCATCATTCCCCAAATACTCATGGAACAAGAAGAATGACACAAAGAGAGCAAAAACAAAGAAAATATTTTGGGTCAACATGGAAGAGACCTAAATCTCTTAACGCCTTGTGTCACCCCCAAAAGGAAAACACAAGACAAAGAAAAGATAAAATATAATATTTTGGATCAACATGGAAGAGACCTAAATGTCTCAACACCTTGCATCATCCCCAAAAGGAAAACACAAAACAAAGAAAATATAAAAAATTTATGACATAGAGAGGAATGTAGATACAAGTAGAGGAATGCCACAAAGAGAGAGATATATCAAATAAAACAGTATGGGGAGATCACATTACACACTTGCAATCACACAAAAAACATGAAAAATAAAAAAATAAAACCAAGGAAAGACTAGCAAGGAACATGCGAGTCAACCTATAGCAGGTTGTCCTCATCCTAATCTTGTTCATCATATACGGAAGGAAAAAACTAGCGAAATGGACAAAAAAAGTGTGATACTAGGACAAGGCTATCGAATTCTTTCCCCTACTATGTGCAAGACAAGAATGAGCCAAGGTAGGTGATGAGAATGAGCTCCTTGCATTTTGAAATGACTTACAATGAATGCAAAGCATGTAGTGAGAATATTATGATCTCACAACTATTACATGGAAAGGAGTGAAAAGGAACCCTTTTAAGGGACTATTTCTATGATATCAAACCTATTAAATATTTGTTTTAAAGAACAACACTCATCAATACTATGTTCAAGAACTCTATGATATCAAAAATGAGACATGTTTGTGTTCTTTGGATATGTTTTTGGATTTTCTTTCATGGGCGATAATGTTATAAGTCCTTGGATTAGAAGTATGTGTAAGGTTTTTTTAGTTTCAAACATGAGACTTGGAAATTTGAGTTTCTTCAGTTTGTAAGGCTTTAATTTCTTGCTAGATTCACCAACTTGTTGAGGAGGACCTAAGATGATCCTATCATCCTTATCATTGTTATGAGGCATTGGTCGTTCATTAGGAAGAAGGACACTTATGTTGGGAGGAGGATCATGGTACCCTACTCTGATATTTTTAATTGGTATTTGTTCTAAGAGTTTATGAATTTCATATTCGCTTGTTATGTCGCATGCTTGTTTTCTTAAGATCGTCAATCCTTTTCCATACGTCTCTTCTAGGTTGATTGATGTGTTGGTCACTTTTTTAACATAGGATGGTTGAATGTTTGCTTGGTTAGAGGAGCTAGGTTCATCCATTGTAGGAAGCTTAGGTTAATTTTGTGTCTCAATTTTAGGATGTAAGAAACAAAAAATCTCAAGTTGTGATGGTTGTTTCATGGAAGGATAAAAGGATGCATTAGTCTCAAGATTTTCAAGGTAATCGTTTATGAAGTTCATGATATCATCATCTTCTTCAATGATGTCAACTTCACAAGGAGGACATGCATTAGGAGTTGATTGAGCATGAGTGAGTTCAATTTCATTAGGATCATTTCTAGAAACACAGCTTGAGACATCCACTAATGATTTCAAAGACATCCAAAACTTGCCAAAGAGTATATCCATGATGAAATGCTATGCAATTTTAAGATTCTAAACAAGGTAATTTATTGATTACACTATGCAAAAATCTGAAAATGAAATGTTGTAAATGCAATTTTGAAATTAAGTAATTCACTAAATGAACCAAATTAAGCTAGATCTAATGAAATGAATGAAATAGAAACTCAACAAATTGAAACAAAGATCTGATAACAACAAACCAACACATAGAAATGAAGTTTTAAATGTTGTAAAATGTAGATTCATACCTGATATGAGACTAAATCGCCCAGATGGGTGAATGGGTCCTAGTTAGGGTTTCTAGAAAGTTCAAATATTGAAAAACATACAACACAAAATTCCCAACCTATATAGGGACTAAATTGCCTAGGTGGGTGAATGAGTCCCAGATTAGGGTTTTTAACCCAAATTCAGTAAATACTGAGTTGATGTTAAGGTTTCTAGATTTTATGCTCAAATTAATATTTGCAATTATAGTTCTTTAATGAAATTCAATGATGTAAGATGCAAAAATATAACCTATATGCACTTTTCCACTAATGCAAGATTTAGGAGTCGTAAATGCAATTCAACTAATACAAATCTAATGCAAAGTTAATGCAATCTAGATATAGGACTACAATGTTCTCCAAATTATAAATTCAAGTGTCCAAAGGTCGGGTTCACTAAAATGATTAAAGGGAAATAGGATTCCACCTTTTTGGGAGATGGAATTTGCACCTATTTCACACTTTAATCATTGGGAAACTAAGATCCCTCATTGAAATGATTCAATTGAGGGAAGGAATAGTGGTTTCCTTTTGTGGTTAGATGGGGGGTTCACCATTAAAATGAAGATTGAAAGGAGAAATGCAAACTCTAATGCACTAAACCCTAGAAACTTGAAAGTATTAAACCAAATGAACAAGCATAAATTAGACAGAAAGGATCCTGGTAAACTAATGGATTCCAAGAAAGATATGCAACTCTGAAATTTTTCTTTTTGAAGTGCACTAGAACTCATACACTAGACTAGGTGATTTAGTCCTACTACAAGAATCTAGGCAGAATTTGGAACCTTCTTCTGACAAAGTAGGATCTACAAAAAGCTGGTTAAAAGAGGTATACCAGGACTCATATGCCCAGTGGGGCAATTTAGTCCTAGTATTAGGGTTTGGCTAAAAAATTTGTAGCCTCTGGTGATATTTTGTAGCTTTCATCTTGTCCATTCTTCAAGTCTGAAAAGTATGAATTGTGATCTATAGGTGAGTTTTAATGAAGATGACAACTTCTTGACAACTTTGACAACTTTCTTCAATCTTGCAAAATTTTTTTCAAAGGATTTTCAAGCTCTAAATCACCTAGATCTATGATCACACATGAAGAGGGAAAAATGTTTTTGTGTTAGGGAATAGGAGTTTTCCTTGGTAAAAACCCATTTTGGTGATTAAACCTTGAAATTAAATGAAATAGAATGAAGGAATGATGAATAAACAAATGCAATGTTGCAACTCACCAAAACCTTGAGATAAAGGCTGCAAAATTCTGTGAAGTGGCTCCAATAGATGTGGATCTCGATTCTTGATTGAAAGTTTGTCTTGAATGCTTGCTTGAATCATGAAAAGAAACATAACAAATGTTAGCTCAAAAATACACATGATGCATGAAGACTTTGACATGATGCTTGAATCTTGAATGCTACTCCAAATTCTTGATGATTTGTTCTTGAATCCTCTCTTGATCATGAATTTTCTATAATGCTTCAATACTTGAAAGCTTAGGTTGTTAGGTGAAACTATGTGAAATAACCTTGTATTTATACTTGTTTATGCCAAAATTCCCAAAATTACAATGCTACAAGCCGACATCAAATATAGGATCTAATAAAATCCCATTAAGAATTTGATTCAAAATAGGTCCTAATTAAAGTGAGAATCATACACCAACTTGGGCATATGAGTCCTAGTGTCTTAAACACATGACACAAACTCCAAGAAGTGTTAAGTTCAATGTAATTTTTAAAATTAGGCCTTGAGACCTAGGTGAGACCCATACACCCAAGGTGGCGTATGAGTCCTAGATCACTAGATATAGAACACACAACCTCAAAAATTGAATTATGATTTGTCTTTTGATAAATGTTAGCATTATCCTTGGAAAAATGAATTTAATTAGGCTTGTGGATGGAAAATAGGACCAATTAAAAGGCATAAAGAATCCAAAATTTAGCAAGGACAACCCAAAGAAGTGTGAAAATGTAAAGGGATACATTTTTCTACACTACACTTTTTAATTTGGCAATGAGCCATTGGTAGTGATCCTTTATTTTTCTTTTAGGAAGTGAGCCTTTTCATAGTGAGCCTATTTTATTTGGTGTTCCAATTACTTTATATTATGAGCTAATGCTCACTATGTTTTTCCCTTCTTGGGTTTTCTACGTAAATCTAGTGTTCTATTATGTATGGTGTTGATGTGTTTGAATTTATACTATTTACTTTCACGGTAAATCAATATAACAGTTAAGGCTTAATAAGGTTTTGAATGTTAATGAGGGCTTTGATGTTTTAATGAAAAAATGATCCACCTCCCTCAGTTGTCTTGTGCATTCAACAATTGGTATCAGAGCAAGGTTCCTTAGAAGAAACCTTAATCAATTGAGGTAGATTTGGGATGGCACACAAGAAGTGAGGCTTATGAGACTAGGATGGAAGGTTTCCTTGTATCCCTAGGATTTGGATTTGGGAAGTCATTTGAAGCAGGATATACTCTACTTGCAAATGGTCTGAGGACTAATGATGAGATCAAGGCTTATGAGAACAATGGTAAAGCAAGGTATGCTATCTTGAGTGGTCTTTATAATTTTGAAATTGTGAAGGTTATGAATTACAAAATTATTGGCGAGGTTTGGAAAAATACAAAAAGTATCTATGAAGGAGATAATAAAGTTAAGCATGCTAAGATGCAAAATCTAAAGATCAAGTTTGAAAACCTGCAGATGTTAGAGGATCAAGATATTATAAGCTACATGCATAAAGTGGACAAAGTTGTCAATTCCATCAGAGGCCTTGGAGGAAAAATTAAAGAAGATAAGGTGGTAAATATGGTACTAAAGACTCTACGTAAATATTATAATCATAAAGTTTTTTCTATTGAAGAAGCTCATAATTTAAATTAACATTCTAGAGATCAGTTCTTTGGTGTTTTAATTGCTTTTGAATTAAGGAATTTTGGTCCAAGTGATTCAAAGAATGAGACTACTTTTAAAGTTGGCAAAGCACAAAAGAATGGTGAATCAAATCTAAATGAGTTTTATGAGTTAGAAGTAAAATTTGTGAGGAGATTGAAAAAGGGCACTAGAAAATATAGAGGTAAGTTACCTTTTAAATATTTTAATTGTGGAAAGTTTGATTATTATTCTTTAAGATATCTTGCCAAAGTTTCAAAAGATAAATATAAGGAGAACCAAGGTAAGCTAGTTACTTGAGAAGTTATTATGTTAAAGAAGATTCCAGTATATTTGATGATGAATTTGATTACCCTGATGATGAAGATAATGAATGCTTGTTCATGGCTCTAAATTTTGGAACTAATTTTGCTAACTCTAAGAGATGTATGTAGGAAGTTTCTTTAGAACTAGGTCATAATGGGACTATGGTGATTGCTAGAGAGGAGAAAATTATTAGATCATTGATAGTGGATGCTCAAATCATATGACTGGTGATAAGAGAGATTTTAAAACTTGATAAATCTGAAGGAGGTCTTCTAAAGTTTAGGGATGATACATCTGCTAAGATATGTGGAAAAGTTTCAATCAATTTTGATAAAAATATAATAAAAATGATGTTCTTTATGTTAAGGGTCTCTAGTTCTCAATGTAGGAAAAATGTGTAGTAAAGAATATAATCTTTTATTTTAGGATGGTGGTTATGAGATGAGAAAAGGCTTTGAAACTCTGGTTGTTGTAGGAAGGACATATGAAAATGATTATTAGCTAAAGGGTGATAATGGTATATGCTTTATGACTCAAATAAATGAAAGTTGGCTATGGAATAGAAGAATGCGTCACATTAATTTTGATAGTCTAGTGAGGATAAACTTAGCTCAAGTTGTGAGAGTTCTGCCAAAGATTACAAAACCTATCAATGCTATCTGCAAGGAATGTCAAATTGGGAAGCAAGCTAGAAAGAGTTTCAAAGTCAAAGAACAATCTACCATAGACATTGGGAGTTGGTGCATACAAAAATTTATGTTCCTACCAAAATAAGAATTTTTCAAGGTGATAGGTATTTCATGTTGCTAATTGATGATTACTCTAGAATGACTTGGGTTACTTTTATCAAAGAGAAATCAGAAGCTCTAGACAATTTTAAGGAATTTAAAGCTATGGTTGAAAATTAAATGGATATGAAAATCAAATGTTTAAGATCTGATACTGTACACATCTAAAAATGGTCATGATTAACCAAACCTGTTAATTAACTAAATATGAATTATTTAATTAAAATTCTTAAGTCATCTACATATAAATAAATTTAATTATTTATTTATATTGTTTATTTTTCCAATTCTTCTAGTTTAATTAAATAAATAAGTTTATTTAATTAATGCTATTTTTCTCTTAATTAATTAAATAGATTTCACAATTTATTTATATTAATTATCACAAGTTTAAATTCTAAATTTAAATGATATTCTTTATTTCACATTTAATTAAATATTTTCAATATTTAATTAAAACACTCTCTAAATTCTTCACTCTTAAATAATTAAATATTTTAATATTTAATTGAAAAAGGCCTTTTCATATTTCTCTCACAGATAATTAAATATTATCTATTTTAATTATGAAGACATCTTCTATTTGTCTCTTAATCTTCCATCTATCTCTTAAAATTCCATCTTCTTTTCAAATTCTCGATCTCTCACTGTTTATTTTAACAAGTTTGAACTCAATCGTTGATCTTGGCCAAATGGATTCTTACCTTCAAAAATCTATAAATACAGCCCTCTTGTGAGTTGAAAAGGACCTCGAATTTTAGATTTTCATACGTAGTTATTATAGTCGCATTTCAATTTTATCAAGCATTTAAGCATTTTAGCATTTTAATTCCATAGTTTAAATCATATAGTCATAAATATGTATTTTTAATCAATCTCATTCTCCTCAGTTGTCATTTCAACAAGCTGCTACTTACACAACTGAGAGCCAACATCTTTTATCAAATCCTTGGAGATAGAGGACGATGGGACGAATTTGAAAGAGCTACTACTATGAGAGTTTGCATTTATTCTTTTTAGATTAGCATTCTTTCAATCTAATGTTTCCTCGATGTATTAGTTTATTGTTTAATTAATCACGCATTTTCTACACACACATTTTTGGCACCCACTGTGGGGCATCCCCCCGTTTTTAATCTTTTTTATTGTAGAAAAATATTCTGACAGGTGATAGGTGATGGACTGGAGTCACGCTTCGACGCATCCAAGCTTTATTTCAGCGCATCTTGTTTCTATTTCAGCGCATCCCTGACCTATTTCGAGGCATCCGAAAATTGTTTCAGCGCATACCGGGTCTGTTTCAGTGCATTCAGAGACTGTTTTGGCACATCCCGTAGTGATCTTTTAGCGCATCTGGGGATTTGTCCCAGCACATGCAGGAAATTTGTAAAACAATTTTTTTGATTTCGATGCCATCCACGGACAAAATTTTTATTTTCAGTTTAATAAAATAAAATGAACCAATCCTAGGATAGAAATTTAAAAAATTTCTAATATACCAATCCTAGGATAGTCACCACATACTATTTTTGTATTTAAAATGAACTTCATGCCTATTGTGAAGCAACATCTACACTTAGTTTAAATCATTGTCATTTAGGTGCTATAAAAAGAACATTGTTTGCTTTGTTTGTGGCAATAGGTCTATGCTCTCCCCTTAACTAGGTGACCAAAATACTAGACTGCCTTTTTCATTTTCATGCAATGTTTACAATTTCTTACATCCTTTAGAAGGCCTGCCATAGTGGGAAAAATTACTCACCCTACGGGAATGACCTAAGTGGGAACAACCAAAGCTAGGTTTTCCAACCCACTATAATCAAAAGCGAATTCGGGGAAAGTCCGTAATTCAAAAATAGTGTGCAAAGATAACCATCCCCAAAACCTTTGTTCTAAAGGTTGGGAGGTCTCTTGAGGGATTTTATCTGTTGTCATGCCGAATGGAAACCTTTACTACGAACCATAGTGTAGAAAGCCAGCTGAGTCAGTAACCAAACATCATTTTAATCACAGTGCAAGGGGAGGGAAGAATTTTCCCCCAAGACACTCACCATATAGTCACCATAGATTGTTTGCTCAGGGGATTCAGTATCCACTTTCGTCACCTTGAGTACGCACCTGGAAAAGACAAAAACATGGGCGCCCTCTAGGGGGTGACATGGCTGTGTGAGTTGACACGATTTTAAGCTGTGGGTTGTGGTTACTATGATGACCTATTTGACAAATTAAGAGTGAGTCTGACTGAATTTATTATCTTGTTTAAAACCTGTGAAAATCTCAAGAACATACACTCTTTGTTTAGATTTTAGGATTAATAAAACAACTATCCGCTTCTCCATGCTGTGTTTTTCACATTTAAATCAGGTTAAGATCATCCAAAAATATCAAACTGTTCAAACATATCTATCTTAGAAATCTAAACGGATAATTTAGCGCATCCCGGCTCTGTTTCGACGCATTGCTGCTCTATTTCAGCGCATATGTGCTTTGTTTCGGTGCATTGCTGTTCTATTTTGGCACATCTCTATTCTGTTTCGGTGCATCGCTGCTCTATTTTGGTGCATCGCTGCTTTGTTTTGGTGCATTACTGCTCTATTTTGGCACATTTGTGTTATATTTTAGTGCATTTATGTTTTGTTTTAGTGCATTTATGCTCTGTTTCGGCGCATCCATGCTCTGTTTTGGCACATAGGAGGTCTATTTTATGAGCCTAGGTATTTTTTTGACATTCAGAAATCAAGTCTTATCAGTTTAATCTTTCCCATGCTCAGAGCTTGGAAGTCTACAACCTTTGCCAAGAAGTCTCTAGAAAGAAAAATTAGAAAGCCAAAGAAATCCCTCGGTTATAAGAAGTTATTGAAGAAAAGGAAATTTCTATACCAAAGTCGAAAGGTCTTGCTTGAACACAGGACCTTTATTCATCAATATCACAACTATATTAGAGGTTTCACTGATGATTATGCTGTAGAACCTTTGTACTCACGAGCCTTTTTTCAAAGAAGAGCCCTTTCTCAAAGGTAGAACCACAGTCAGCGTATTCATTCTTCTTATATTCCCCAACCTGCAATTACTTACACTACTCGTCCCAATCAAATTCTGCAATAGAGAGCTCAAGCACATTAGGCATCCATCATATCTTTTTTTTATGAAGCTTTGATCAAACCTCGCAAAGTGCAAAATCATCTTTATTTTTGATCTTTAGTTTAATTCCTGCAAACAGGATTTTCATCCTCTCAAATCAGGGAATCACGGGCTAAAGATTGAAAAATCTTTAAGTCATAGAATCTTCATTCTATCTTGACTTTCATATCCATCAAACATTTGGACTATTTCATCCCTTTGATCAAAGTTAGTAGAATTTGAGTAACGTTTATGCCTGTTATTACGAGATCTCAAAAGCACATAAAGAAAGATGAAAGCATAGTAAGCAGAATGGGTGATAATACTAAGAGGGAAGAGATAACAGAAGAAAAGCTCCAAGAAGTAGAACAGGATCCCCAATTCCATACTCTTATGGAAAGGATTTTAGAACGAAACAAGGAAAGATATTTTCTTTCATTAGCTAATCAAGGAGCTAAGTTACCTGCTGATTTTGACACAAAAGGGATTAAAGAGGATCCTGAAATTCCTCTCAATGATTTTGGTGCCCTTAATTTAGTATGTATAGGCATTTTATATGCAACGATTTGAAAAGCTGCTCTAGCTATAGTCTCTGTTACTCCACTTATTTCATAAAGTATTCGACCTGGTTTGAAGACGGATTCCCAATATTCTGGAGATCCCTTGGCTTTCCCCGAACCCATACGTATTTCTGCAGGTCTCGTTCTAATAGGTTTGTCGAGAAATATACGTATCCATATTTTTGCGCCGCGACGGGCATAACGAGTAATTGCTCGTCGTCCTGCTTCTATCTACCTAGATGTGATCCAAACAGGTTCCAATGCCTGAAGAGCAAATCTACCAAAACAAATGCGATTTCCTCGAGAAGATACTCCCTTGATTCTTCCCCTATGTTGGTGATGAAATTTTGTTCTTTTTGGGTTCTAGTCGATGGTTGTCTAATACTATTTGAATCCCATCTCTATTTCAGAACCGGATATGAAAGTTTCTTCTCATCCGACTCCTTGTGAAGAATCTATGGCCAAATTTGATAAGAAATATTGATGGCCAAATTTGATAAGAAATATTGAGATCCTCTGTTATATAGGAATAAATCTGTATTTACTCATTACACATATCATATACAAGGACAAATAAAAGAGATGCAAGGGGGTACAACGAAGAAGTATGTTTTGTATGACATATGTCCTTATACATTTGATAGGATTCTTCGAATGATTCATTTTCCAAAAAATTGTGAAATCCCTAAATTTGATAGGTATAATGGGAAAATTGACCCCATTGAGCATGTGAGGGATTTTTAAAATATGAGCTTAGAATTTGCTCATGGGGATGCCTACTTAATGTGATTGTTTCCATGAAGTCTAGGTCGACAATCCATGGAGTGGATTTCAAAGATCACTCCCCCCATCAAAACCCTTGAGGAGTTAATAATCAAGTTTATATCACAATACTCCTACAACATCCAACACCAGATAACCATGCTTGATCTTTGTAAAGTAGAACAAAAAGTAGGAGAATATTTCACTACATTTTTGCAAAGGTGGAGAAGGGTGTTCGCTAGATACTCCCATCCTGTTCCTAAAAAAGAAAAGATGGAGATCTTTATTGATAGTTTGAATCAAGAAATGAGTTACAGACTGAACCTTCATTATCCTCAATCATTTGAAAAATTGATTGAAAATGCGATCATTATCGAAGGTGCTCTAATCAAGCGTGGAGTTTTGAAAATTGATAAAGAGGGTTCAAATTCATACAACAACAACAACAACCATAGTAACAACAATGACAAGTCACAATTTTGGTCCCAAAATAAAAATGTTGTGAATGATGGGGTAGTAGGTGTTAACAATGTAAATGCGAAGCCTACCATTTTTAATGTGTCAGGTGTTCAATGTAGCAATAATGCTGGAAATTCTAGCACCCAAGGCAATGTTTCTAATCAAGGAAACACAAATAACAATCGTGGAAATAATTTTGGCAATAATCAAAATTCAAATACGCCTAGATCTTCATATTATTCAAATCGACGGAGTTTTACTCCCTTGGGCCAATCTTTGGAATCCATTCTCAAAGAGTTATTAAATCAAAATGCTATTACATTGCCACCGCAAAGAGACTATGAGCCTCGAGTTAAACGACCATCATGGAACGACTCACACTTCTGTGATTATCATAGGTGAAAATGTCATAAGACGAACAATTGCCAAGGATTGAAGAATATTGTTCAGGATTTGATTGATAACCATACCATCACAGTTGAGGGACATAATGTCAATAATGACCATCAAGAATTCAAGAATCCGCTCCCTAATTATCAAAAAGGGGAATCTTTGGGTGATAAAGGCAAGAAGGTTAATTATATCCAGGATGTCATTATCAATCATATTTATGCTGATGATCCTCAAATCAACGTTATCCGAGTCGAAGGTAAGCAAGAATATCAAGAGGTCAATGCTATGACAAGGGAATAAGCCAAAATCATTGTCAAAGGAAGTTCATCTAAAGAAGCGATTCCCCCTCCAAACCAATACAATCTGGTTGATCAACTACGAAAAATACCAGCCCAAATTTCTATCTTGGAACTTTTAAAGTTGTCACCTGCCCATAAGGACATTCTGGAAAAGGCACTTGTTGATACAACTGTATCCCCTGATCTAGATATCAATAAATTTCAAGCCATGGTGGGACACTTGTCCTCTTACACATGTTTATCTTTTTCTGAAAAAGATGATTCATCCTTAACCCATCCACATAATTCATCACTCTACTTAGAGGTCATGGTTCACAAAGCCCGCATTAGACGTGTCTTAATAGATGGGGGAGCTGGATTAAACATCTGTACTTTAAAATTGGTCCTCGCTTTGGGATATTATGAAGAATCCATAGATCCACAAAGAAATATTACAATCAATGCATATGATGATGAATAAAGGACTTCCAAAGGCCTCATCATGCTACCAATCAGAGTGGGACCTATTGTGAAGAATACCTTTTGTCAATTTCTAGATCGGGATCTAACCTATAACATACTCTTGGGTCATCCATGGATCCACGACATGCAAGCTATTCCATCTACTTATCATCAATGCTTAAAGTTTCCATATGATGGACAAGAAGTAACAATACCTGTTGATCACATTAGTAGTTAAACTTGCCCTAACCTTAGAGCAACTCAGGACACACTCGTCCCACACAATAGAGAGGTTTTGGCCATCTCTACCTCCAAGTAACATGAAAAAGCAAGTGAAATGATAAGTAATTTTGGCACCAAGCTAAAGTTTAAAGATAATGGAGTGGGAGAATATTATTTATCTCTCTCTAATTTACCCATATCTCCAAGATCCCATGGTCAACCCTCACAATCCATACAACAGGCAACAACAACTTTAGCCCCAACTTCAGCTCCCATCACCAAGTTTAATGGGACATTTATCAAAGAAAATGAAATGGAAGATAGAGCTATCCTTTATTGGCTCTATAAAGATGAGAAAGAATTAGTACTACATGTCAAGTTACCCATAGAACAATATGGAAAAGGTTATGCTATCATGCAACGAATTGGTTATGAAGGAAATGGCCCTATAGGTAAAAGGAGAGAGGGTATTGTTGAACCTATCCAACTAAAAACAATGCACCCAAAAGATAAGACTGGGTTAGGATATGGTGAAGATACTAAGGAATAAGTAGCACAAAGGCCATCAAATGAGGAGTTAGCTGAAGCAATTTTGAGAATTCAAGCAAACAATTCTGACACCGACTCCAATGAATATGAATGGGATGAATTCTCTGACGATACTTTCACCTCAGAGAAAAGGGTGGATGTCATACACAAATTCTCACCCGCATTCTTACAAAGGGAAAGCTCAAGGCCTCTGCTTGATTATGTCCTACAAAGTGATCATGAGTCAAGTGAAATCGACTCGATTCAAAGCAAAATAGATTATCCACAAGAGGATACCATCTTAGATCTCCCCTATAATGATGTTAATGATCGCATCTTGACCCTTATGGCTAGTGACTTTACTCATCCTAATGACCCATTTCCTTTGGTACATCCCGAACTCATTGATTGGGAACAAATCGCACCCATTGATGTTCCAAATTTTCCAAATGACGAAACCATAATAAACTTTCTTTGTTCATCCCATCCCGAAAAAAGTTCCACCAGGGAATCACAAGATCAGAGTTTTCGACAGGAAAGTGCCAAGTTTCTTAGCTATGAAATAAATAATATAAAAGAAAGATCTAATGGTGAAAACCTAACAAAGGCAGTATTAGATCAAGAAAAGAGAAAAATAAAAAGCATATCCAATGGTGAAAACCTTTCAAAGGCACCAGAGGATGGGAAAATTGACACTCTTTTGGAGCATTATGAGGAAAGTTCTTCCATTCTAATCGAACCAACAGAGGCACTCAATATAGGTACTACAGAAAAATCCAAAGTTTTGCAATTGGCTGCATCTCTAATAGACAAAGAAGTACCTAGATTCACATAATTTCTCAAAGATAATCAAATCAGTTTTGCATGGTCCTATGCAAATTTGCTTGGATTGGATCCAGATCTCATCATGCATCATCTATCTATTACACCGGGGGCAAAGCTTGTAAAACAGAAACTCAGAAAATGCATCCACATGCTGCATTATTGGTTAAAAAGGAATTAAAAAAGCTTTTAGATGTTGGATTCATCCGGTCCATGGACTATGTAGAATGTATCTCCAATATCGTGCCTATTTCAAAGCCAAACGGAAGTATTAGAATTTGTACGGATTTTAGGGATTTGAATAAAGCATGTCCTAAATACGACTTTCCCTTACCAGACATAGACATGATTGTTGATTTAACTGTTGGACATACGATGTACTCATTAATGGATGGATTTTTAGGATACAACCAGATAAAGATTGCGCTAGAAGATCAGGATAAAACAACATTCACATGTCCTTGGGGTACCTATTGCTGGAACGTAATGCCTTTTGGGCTGAAAAATGCGGGAGCTGCATACCAACATGCAATGAAAATGATTTTTCATGATATGATGCATACATTCATGGAAGATTATGTCGATGTCCTCCTCACCAAATCTAACACCAGAGAAGGACACATAGGTATCTTATAAAAAAAAATCAAAAGAATGGAAAAATTCAAGGTGAGACTTAACCCTAAGAAATGTGTATTTGGAGTAAAATCTGGAAAGCTATTAGGTTACATTGTATCAGAAAAGGGAATTGAAGTGGATCCAGCTAAGGTACAAGAAATTCTTGATATGCCACCACCAAGGAACATTAGTCAACTACGCTCTTTATAGGGACGGTTACAATCCATTCGAAGATTCATTGCTCAATTGGCGGATGAAAGTTTACCATTTACACATCTCTTAGACAAGAACATTTCATTTAAATGGGAGGACAAATGTGAAGTAGCATTTGATCAGATAAAGCATTATCTCATGAATCCACCAGTATTGATTCCACCAGTGCAAGGAGCACCTCTCATATTATATATTGCCGACACAGAAGTATCTTTAGGAGCATTATTGGCACAGGAAGACAACTCAGGAAAAGAGCGAGCAATTTAATACATCAGTCGAACATTGACAAGTCATGAGTTGAATTATACCTTCATTGAAAAAGCTTGCTTAGTAGTGGTCTTCACTTCTCAAAATTTACGACACTACATGTTAGCACATACAATAAAGCTAGTGGCTAAGATTGACCCACTCAAATATCTTCTAAGTAAGGCAACCTTAACTAGCAGGTTGGCTAAATGGGTCATGATCCTGAGCGAATTTGACATTCATTATGTGGATTGCAAAGCTATAAAGGGACAGGAAATTGTGGATCAATTAGTAGAAGCATCAATACCGACAGAACACCCAATATATATTGATTTTCCTGATGCTGATGTATTCATAGCAGTTATCCAGCAGTCATGGGCACTCTACTTTGATGGTTCTTACACTCAACATGGTTCAAGAGTAGGGATTATTTTTATTAAACCTCAAGGACATACAATTCCAAAATATTATTAGCTAGCGTTTCCATGCACCAACAACATAGCTGAATATGAGGCATTGGTAATTGGCATGAAGATTGTAGTAGACTGGAAAATCATCGAACTTCAGGTTTTTGGTGATTCAGAACTTGTTATAGATCAAATCAATGATGAATATCACACTAAAGATGACAAGTTGATACCTTACAAAAGAATGGTGGATGACTTAAAGAAATACTTTATTAATATCAAGTTCATATATATTCCACGTATCGATAATAAAGCAACAGATGCTATGGCTACAATTGCCTCTCTACTCCAGTTGATAGAAAATCAAACATGATACGATTTCCTGGTGGAACAATTGTTTTCTCCCACCCATGATAATCCTGAAACTCAAGTCATTTTCCACTTAACCAGTTTTGATTCTTTCTTATATAGCCAAATTTACACTTACTTAAAGGATAATATTTTACCCTTAAACTTGTCTAGGAATCAGAAAAGAAATTTCATTCGTCAATCATCCCATTACACCTTAATTGCTGATGTCTTATATCAGTGTGGTTTGGATGGTACCCTCCTTTGATGTCTCGAACACGATGAATCTGAAAAGGCCTTACAAGAAGTACATGGTGGAATTTGTGGGACACACTCAAGTGGACTAACCTTAGCAAAGAAACTTGTTCGATTGGGTTATTACTAGCTGACCTTGGAGAAGGAATCATTCATCTTTGTGAAAAAATGTGCAAAATGTCAGATTCATGGGAATCTCATTCACGCTCCTGCTCAAGAATTACAACCCTTCACCACAACATGGCCTTTCACTCAGTGGGGATCAGACTTGGTTGGCAAGATACACCCATCATCTTCAAATGGACATAGATTTATCATTACAGCCACTGAGTATTTCACTAAGTGGATTGAAGCTATTCCCCTAACAACTGTTACTGGCAAACAAATTTCTTCATTCATTTTGAACTATGTCATCTGCTGATATGGTATACCCAACTCCATTATCACAGACAATGGAAGACCCTTTAAAAATCAGGATGTAGACGAACTATGTGAAAGATTTCGCATCCAACACAAATTCTCTACACCTTACTATCCACAAGGGAATGGTCAAGCTGAAGCCTCAAATAAAACAATTCTCAAGATTTTGAAGAAAACAGTGAATGAAGTCGGTCGAGATTGGCATGTCCAATTGAATCCAACATTATGGGCATACAGAACGAGTATTCGTACATTGACAAGAGCTACTCCTTATGCTTTGGTTTATGGAGCAGAAGCTATTCTACCACTGGAAGTTGAGATTCCTTCACTTTGAGTATCACTCAAAGGGTTAATCAATGATGAAGATTATCGAGTATCAAGATTGCAAGAGATAGAACTACTTGATGAACAATGTCAAACTGCAGTTAATCATTTGAAGGGATATCAACAAGTTATGGCCCGTAGCTACAATCACAGAGTCAAACCACAAACTTTTCAAGTGGGTGATTTGGTTCTCAAAGAAAACCCTCGTAATCAACAAGATCGAGAGAAGAAAGGCAAGTTCAAACCTAATTGGTTGGGCCCGTTCATTATCATTGCTGCATATGGATCGAGGGCATATCAGTTGTCAACTACAGAAGGGGACCTGTTTGAAGATCCAACCAACAACATTCATCTGAAGAAGTTCTATGTTTGAGAAAATATCAAAAACAATATAAAAAGTCCTAAAAAAATAAATAAAAAAATCAAATAAAGAAAAAAATCGTTGCCTTGATGAAAACCTAGCAAACAAGCGTCTCGGTAATAGGAAAAAACATCATAAAATCAAGAAAAAGTGTAATAAAAAAACAAACGGTGAAAACCTGGCAAACATGCATTGTTTGTGATTTTATTTGGTTCTCTCATCTATTAGGATTCATTTTGCATATCCATTTTTTCATCGGCATCACATACATGCCTATCCATCGCATCCACATCATACATCATAACATCTCCTTGAAACAACAAGGATCTCATCATGGATTGATGATTAGGGTTATCCTTAATAGTAGTTGTGTCTAGAAAAGAGTCAGAGTACGAGGTCACTAGGGGGCAGTTCGCTTCTTGGAGCTTTTCTAGCAGGTAATCGACAACATGTGTCTAAAATCAGAATGTTGGAGCAGCAAGCCCTATCCAAACAAACTGAGTCTATACAACTGTTTGACAAAAACAAAGTGGATGATCTTAATCTGAATAAAATGAATGACAAACTTAAACGCATAAGTTGCAAATTGTTGTTTTGATATTTGATGACATCATATCTTTAGAGTGGTTCAATGATGTATTGAACTAGAATCACAAGGAAGAAGTATGATTTTTCTTTGCCTGGTGTCTGTAAGCTAATCATTATTATTGTGCAAATTTGTCGTGGGACATGCTCTACATTGTATCATTGATGACATTTCAGAATTTGCATAAGAAAATGGTTAACTTTTTTCTGTTTATGCAAACAATACTCAGGTCATCTTGGTTCAATTATACCTTGATGCTTGTATTAACTTGCTATATCAAACACCATGAAAGCAGTACTCAGGTCATCATTGGTGCTAACATACCCTTTGATGCTTGTACTAACTTTCAACATATTAAAAAGCTCAATGATGAAAATCAAGCACAACATGAAATGACAACAAGGAGAATAGTTCATTACTGCATTCTAGGGTTGCATAATTCATCTAGATTTGCATTTTGGGGGCTGTTTCAATAGATTTTTGAAGGATTGGTAAAATTCTCATATATCTTTAAAAAAAAAAAATTGAGTATGACTGGACATTTGTTACATCTTATTTTCATTATCATTCACATCATTTCATCATCATTCATTATTATAATTCATGCATTTACATTTTACATCATCATTTCATTATTAGTTCATCATATTCATATTAGGTGCATAATTCATTCATTTCATAATTCATCTCATATTATCACTTCATCACATTAACATTTGCACTTGCATACACATCATATCACATACATAAATATTCATAGTAAGGTTGCACTCATTCCATTTATTTTACATTCATCATTTAGGATATCATGTTCATTTCCATTACATCATGCATTATTGGCTCATCAATTATGGCATTATCATTATCATCATAGTACATCATTATCATTCATTAAGAAATCATATCATTTATCCATTTTTATTTTAAATCATTAAATCATATCATTTTCACATCATTAAAATCATTTCATTAAATTTTAATTCTTGCATTCATTATGAAGGAAAATCAGTTTTCAAAATTGCATCATACATCATCATTAAAATCATTTCATTACATCTTACATCCTACATTATCATACATAAAATGAAAGAAAATCATTTACATCATCATTTTGCATCAACATACATCACGAAAATCATACATGACATAGCATATAGAAATAAAGTATGCATCCATCACATGAGCATAAATCATCCATAACATGTACATAATCGAATCACCACTGCATCTCATAAATCTCATCAAAAAAAAAGTCCAGAAATACAAGAATATCAAATGTTTCAAAAAGATATATCAAATACAATGGCATAAATGTGTACAACATGTCGATCACTGAGGGGCATTTGACCAGGGCACATGGTTACTACTGCCTCTTGAGGTAGTAGGTCTCAATGGATCTCTTCTCCCAGAAGCTCTACTCTCTCATCTGACTGGCTGACTCACACTCCTAGTAGCACTCTTGGAGTGATTGCGTGAATGGGTCCAAGACTAAGTACCTGACTGTGTAAAAAAAATCCTCCTCTGAGGTGGTACTACCTCGAAGTATCTCATCCTGTAATACTCGACCTCTCAAGTAGTCTCTAGTCCCTCTACAACAACCTCCGCAATAGAGGTTCTCTCAACTGATCTGAGAAGTCTCTCAGCTAACCCCTTAGCCTGTATGCATCTATCTCAAAAGCTGTCTCTCTCGGCAGTAAGCTGGGCTACTTGTGGATCAGGAGGTGGTGGCTGTGCAATCTGTGCCTATAGTTGACTAATTGTCCCCTGGGCCTGTGCCAACTGACTCTGCAAAGTCTGAACCTTTGCCTGCAAAGCATCTATCCATCCCTGTGAAGGAGCCCTGAGAACGATTCGTGGAGCTGAAGTACTCAGCTGGTCCACTACTTTAGAGGTCCGTGGCCTCGTCCTGAAGGGAACATCAAAGAAATATCTCTGTCCTCCACCCCCACCACCTCCATCATCTCCACTGTCATCACTGCGATCATCCTAGCTGCCAAAGTCATCCCCCTCATCTCCTCCCTCATCAATATCCATGGCCACTACATCCTCTGCCTCTGCCTGCACCTGACCTACGATTGCCTATGCTTGTGCCTGCCCTCGCCCTCACTGAATCACTGGTCCTCCCATCAATGGGGGCAGGCTCCTCAGGATTGGTAAACCTGAGAAAGGGATGTGTGTAAAATAAGGCGGCATAATCATCGATCATCCCTACATCGGTAACCTTTGGATGCATAGCCCACTGAGCTGGTTGTAACTTAAAGTACTCTACTCAGGCCGCCTCAATGGTAATAATAGGATGCCACTCTGGTACATCCTCCCGACGTTTGGCATAATGTGCCACACCTTGCGGTGTCATATGAACTAGCCCAAGCTGTCTCAAGACTCTTATCACCAGAAACCGCTCAATAATATAAGGAGTCCGCCCAATCAGAAATCTGGATCTAGTAACATATGGCAGCTCTACATCATCTATTTCCCATGGATCACAATCTACATATGGTCTCCAGATGACTATATCAAAATCATTTAACACACGCCGCCAATACTCCAACTTGCCCAACCTTGGCTGGACAAGCAACCCTGTGTATGCGTAGACATATGGGAACCCAAGAGGATGATCCCTCCAAATAATGGGATGCATGATGGAAAAATGCTCCCATGCGAATATCTGTAGAAGAGTAACTCTGCAAGAGAGACTCTTCCCATTTGTGTACATGACCTGATGAAGATCGTGGTACAGATGGGCAAGAATACATGAGGCCCATGCATATTTGGTCCCATGGAGAAGCATATCCTCTAGAATCCTGCCCCAACCAACTGATAGTCCCTTTACCCTATGATCAGGACAAAGGAAACCACCGATCATACCTGCTAAGACTGACGGCATTGGGGTATATCTCTCCACCATCTCCTTCCAGGGAATCTCATATCGAGAGACATGAGGATCCTGGAAGACTCGTCTCAAAGCAGCGGTCCCTCCAATCTCCTTGTGATCATAGATCACAAGCTCTCCAAGTATGGGAATACCTAGAATCCTGTACACATCCTCTGGCGTCACTATGATCTCTCCTGTCAGAAAATGGAAGGTGTTATGCTTGCTGTGCCACCTCTCAGCCAAAGCAATCAGCAGTGTTCTGTTGACCCGATACTACGGGATACTCAATAGAGCTCTCAAACCACACTGGTCTATAACTCCTAAATCCTCATGGGACAGTCGAGGAATCATCTCCCGTGTCAGAGGAAATTTCTCTCTAATTTGAAGAAGGTTAAATTCCTCCTTTACAACATCATCAAACAATCATGCAAATCAATCAGCAAGGGATATATCAATCAATCATTACGTCATCAAGCAAGTTCACATCAGATCAAATCAACACCTATTTTTTTCATATTGCATGGAAACAAATTTAACAGTCAACATGACTCAATATCTATCTATTTGACTTTGAATCAGGAAAGCCAATCTATCATTTTTACTATTTGTTTTCATATCGCATGGAAGCAAATTTATTAGACCTATTTTTTCTTCAAGCATGGAGACAAATTTATCAAATCAAGCTACTTTATTCTTGATGTTATTCAAAAGAATACAATCAGTTGTCTAATCTAGCAACACTCATCAAGCATTTTATCAAAAAAAATTCAAAATTTCAAATTTAGGAAAAATCCCTAGATGCGCTAAAATAGGTCATCAATACGCTAAACCTTGTATGCACAATTATAAACCATGGATGCACTAAAATAGAGCTACCATGTGCAACTCTGTCAATGCACGACTCTATCTACTATATGCGCCAAAACAGACCTTCTATGAGCTATTTTATCTCTCAAATGTGCTATAATAGTCATCTTATGCACCATTTTACCCTATGTGCCAATCTAGCATCCTACGCAGACAACATTTTTGTATCCGCTATTACAGGTACCATATGCATTGTTCTATGCTATGCATGACTATTTTTCATCTATGCATTTTTCTAGATGCGCGACTTTATCTACCCTATGCACTAAACTATGACTTGTATGCGCGAAATCGAGACGCTAAAAAATTAAAAATTGCCAATTTTTTTTAAAATCATTAAAAAAGAATTACGCAAAGGATTAGGTCGACTTATCAGAGGTTCGTATGTAGCTGGTCTCTGATATTGATGGTCTCTCTCAAATCTGTGGTGCTCATAATGGATCGACATTGCGAATATCTCTCTCAGAGCTCTAAAATTTACCAAAGGTTATTGTTCAAATGACAATGAATTTTCACCCTTTTCACCTTTTAAGGGGGTAAAAGTGTGAAAATATTCAAATTTTTGCTAAGGAAAAGCATTATTTCAAGAGCTAAATCACGAATTCTCCTCTAAAAATCATGTTGATTCTTTTATCATGCGATTTATCTCTCGAGGGGGCATATAGCATTGATAATTTCTAAAAATTTGGGGCAAAATTCTTTGAAGCAATGCGTAAAACACATCACTTCAAAGAGGGGCAAAATGTACACATCTAAAAATGGTCATGGTTAACCAAACCTGTTAATTGGTTAAATATGAATTATTTAATTAAAACTCTTTTTTTTGATGAATTTTCCAGATATCTATATTAATAAAGATAAAATTATAAATTCACAAAAAAGGGGCAAGTGGTAAGAAGGCACACCTCGAATGTCACATGGGACCAGCCTAGAAAAACCAAAATAACAAATGGGCCCAGCCCAGAAAGTCCAAAAGATCACATGGGCCTAGCATATAGGCTCAATAATAGAAAGAAAATTAGGTAGCCAAGGTAGTGCTAGTAGATCCTGGGGGGTCCCGGTCATCCAGAGGTTTTCCCCATACATCAGCGGGGTTTGGAGTGACATAAGGAGGAGCACCCCAACCATCATCAACTTTATCTTTATTTTTATCCTCGCGTCGAGGCAAGATTGCGAGAGCTAGCCACAGAAAACTTTTGCCATCAAAAGTAGGCAGAGTATCAGAGGGCCACCCAAAACCACCACCACTACTCCTCTTCACTTTCGGTCCCGAGAGGGCGACTAACCACGGGAAGAGGAGGGCGAATCAAGGATCCGAGCCACAGTACAAGGGGCATTGCCCCAGGAGAACCTGTAGGTGAGTCACTTCCAGTGCAACCTTGTTGGTTTGCACTTGAATCTGTAACATTACATTAGAACATATAATTGCTTTAGCATAAAGAGACACATTAACATCTAAATGAGAATGAGAAAATACACAAGCATTTCTGTCTTTCTAGATATTGAAAAGGATTTCCACTCTAAAAGTGTGCCAAAGCTGGGTGAACTTAGTCGAGGTTCCAAGCGGGTCCCCCAGCAGAACCATATGCCATGAAAAGGGTTCAGGCCTAAAAGGCCGAAAGAAATCATGAATCCAAGTCCAAAGCTGCTGAGCTCTGGGACAAAACCAAAAAAGGTGCTTGAAACTTTCTAGCTGCCCATAAAAAGGGCAGTGAGGGTCAAAGAACCCCAAATGAACCAACTAAGAACCCATAGGCAAGCCTTGAAAAATAATACACCAAACAAAGTGGGCCAGCTTCGGTTTAACAATTGCAGACCAAGTGGCATTAAACCTCCTACACCAAGTATGGGCCAAAGAGTTAAGAAGCCACCTCTGGTTCAAATAACTGATCATAGGGAAATGGGGTGAAAGCCACTTGTAACCAAGCCATGACTTGTAGCTCTGTAGAGGAGTATCTGGAAACCATTTCTAGTCTTTCCACCAAGGTTTGTGCCCATGAATGCCAAGTTTGTGAAGAATTTCCATTGGAATGGTGCTCACCAGCCCGTCAAAAGTAAGATGATCTTGGTTTAGAAGACTGTATTGGGTTTTAAAAGCATCCAACTACAAAACATGCATGGTAGGCCAGTGGAAGAGCTGATGCAATGTATGAATGCCCTTCTTATGAAATTTGAGAGCTTTGAGCCAAGGCGACTTAGCCAGGGGTTGACCATTTTGAGCCAAAAGGGGAGACCACCAGAGGTTATACTAGTTGATGGAGAGCCCATCATGAAAGCCAACCCTGGCCCAACGGAGCCAAGGCTTAACGGTTTCCCAAGAATGCCAAATATTTTTGGCCACAAAGGAGCCCATAATTTGAACCGGCTCCCTCATAACCAGAAGGGTTTGGAGACTGATTCCTTTCTAGGTAGGTTTGTGAACAAGAAAACCAAACTGAATACAATGCTTGAGGAGAATTTTTCAAGATTCATCCCCAGTAAGCATGCGGATAATCCACTTGACACAGAGAGGAGTCCCTTGTCATTGAGTGGAGAGAAAGCCAAGTCCTCTCGACTCCTTGGGGAGACAACAAAATTCTTAAGCGACCCGATGAAAGCCCTTATAAGTCTCAGAAGAGGCCCATAGAAATTTGCAGAACAATTTCTCAAGCATGCTGTAGGCTGCTTTAGAAGGAGCCTAACAGGAAGAATATTAGACGTGGGTGGCAGCCAAGATTTTAGAGCACACTTAGAATTTTCCAGCCACAGAAAGAGGCTTGGGAACCCAATAGGCCAGCTTCTGCTCAACCCTGGAGAGGACGGCTTGCCAGAGCTCCCAAGGGGAAGCCTAAAAGGCGAAAGGGATGCCCAGAAATTGAAAGATTTCACCTTGACCAATCTATTTCCAGTTATAAGTTTGAAGCCACACAGGAGTGGGGAGCACTGACTATCTGTAGCATAAGGTCTTGTGCCATTGAATAGCAGAGCCGGATGCAAGACAAAAAGTATCAAGGCATTCAAGGGTAGCAACGATTGATCCTTCTTCCTCTAAAAGAGTGAGAAATGAATCATCCACAAAGTGCCCATTGAAAAGATACTCTTGAGAGTCTAAGAGAGTGATTCCTTTAACATGTTGCTGAGAGATAGCATTGGCTAGGAGATATCCAAATCCTTCAGTAGCTAGAACATACAAAGCAGGGTCAAGAGGACATCCCTAATGAATAGAATGAAAAAGACCAAATGCAGAAGACTGGCGGCCATTAATGGAGATGAAAGCTGAGACATAAAAAAAAGCATATGAACAGACTGCAAAAAATTGGGCCCAAAGCCCAAGGCCTGTAACATCGCAAGAATGAAAGGCCATTCAATATGGTCATAGGCTTTGGCAAAATCAATTTTAATGAACACTGCTTTCTGGTTCGACTGCCGGGTCCACTCCATGCCTTCCCAAACAACAATAATGTTATCAAGAATGAACCTAGATTTAATGAAACCAGTTTGTTCGGGACGCACAATCTGAGGCAATAGGTGGAAAATTTTCACAGCCAAGGATTTGACAATGATTTTGTAAGAAATATTAAGAAGCGTGATGGGCCACCAATTGCAAATATCCTCTGGATCCCCTGGCTTAGGTATGAATTTAATATTTCTTTTATTTATTAAATTACCTAGAGAATTGGTTTGAAAGGCTTCAAGATAAACATGATGCAAATCACTCCCAATATAGTCGCAAAGTGCTTTATAAAATTCACAAGGAAAGCCATCAATCCCAAGATCCTTATCATCGGCCATGGAGGAAACGACTTCCTTGAGATCATCAATTATTAACAATTGATCACAAAAATTAATTTGGGCTGAAGAAAGCCTATGTGGCAAAACAACAAGGCAACTCTAAAGGGCTTGCTGGCGCACAGGCGTGGGGTCCTCAGCTATGAAAACTTGTTCATAGTGATGCACAAAATCGTGGAGAATGTCAGGTAGCTCAGAAAGCACTTGGTTACCATCTTTGATGGCTTTAATGCCTGGGGAAGAGTGCCTAGCACAAAGAGCCAAAAAAAACTCTTTGGAGGCACAATCACCAATTTTGAGCCAGTGGAGCCGAGCCTTGATTTGAGCGCTCCTAGCAGAATAATTATCTACCACTTGTTGCTGGTATCTTAAGTCCGCCACCTGGACTTGATGTGATGAGAAAAAAGGACAAGCCGCTAAGGCCTCCGTAGCAGCACACAAGTCGGCAGTGGTGGCCTCGTAAGAATGCCGACAGAAGATAGCAAGCTGGTGCCCATAAATGTGCAAGAAATGTGCAGTACGAATGATGACATCATTCCACCAAACAATCCATCTTGTACAACTAGGAGGATGACACTCTAAATTCCACACTCAAAAAATGTGGGCCAGGGTGGGCTTGTGATAGAGCAAAGACATGTTCAAAAAGAATTGAGTCTTACACATGCGAGGTTGACAAGACACCCACTCAATGCAAAAATGAATTGGAAAGTGATCTGAAAGGGTCACTTTCACTAACAGCTTCACAAGCAAGGAAGAGCTCCTGAAGGAAAAAAAGGACTGAGCCGAGATCATAGCACGATCAAGGCATTTAAAGACTCTATCAGAACCAGTCCTATAACTACACCAAGTGTGCCTAAGGGAATGAGAATGGCAGTAACCCATATTGGGATCAAAAATCCCCAATTGATTGCACATGTAAAACCATGCCTCCCTTTCACCTGTAGCCCATTGAAAAGGCATAGTGCCATTCTTATCGTACGCCATTTCAACCATGTTGAAATCCCCACAGAGCAACCAAGTGGCAACTAGCAAAGAGTCAGCAATCCAGCACCAAAGCAAACAACGCTCCATGACATCATTAGAGGCATAAATATTAATAATCCTGAAGGAATGATTCTCAATATTGAGAAGAACCCAGACAACCCGCTGGGAGGGGTCAACCCCATGGTCGACCACATAAGAAAGCAATCGTGGGGCCAAAAGAGTAGCAGCTCCACCACGACCAACCTCATGCAGAGTGCAAAACATAGAACTAGCTGGCCAAATAGAATGACAAGCCGAAGCAAGCAAAAAACCTAAAATTTTAACTTCCTAGAGACAAAGCACTTCAATCCTTGGGTAATTCTTCAAAGTATTCCTAACAGAATACTTCCTTGAGAGGTCAGTGAGACCTCAAACATTCCATGAGAGAAAATTTATGGAA
Source organism: Sequoiadendron giganteum (assembly GCA_007115665.2). Taxonomy (NCBI): domain Eukaryota; kingdom Viridiplantae; phylum Streptophyta; class Pinopsida; order Cupressales; family Cupressaceae; genus Sequoiadendron; species Sequoiadendron giganteum. The sequence goes on from CM021102.1 coordinate 79,039,770, forward strand.
AATCTGCCATGCTTACAGAATCCCGGTCCTCTTCACCCAAGGAAGATAAATTGTTCTTCAAAAACTCTTGCAGACCAGAACCTATTTGAATAGAGGGAGAAAATCTCCATTTTTTTGGCACATATTCACCTTCTTTCGGTGGAGGAGATGGGCTACAAGAACGCCGCTGGGTCCCCACAATGGAGGACAAAGCCAGTTGAGCACATAAAATAGTAGCAGGCTGGGGCGTGACCTTCGGCCTGGGCTGTAAAATAGCAGAAGCAACTCCTGAGGGAGTAGTGGTCCCCTTCTCTGAAGGGTTTGAAACCTGCTGGGTCAGTTTTGGGGCCTTGGGAGCCGACCCAACACCAGACAACTTATTCTTCCTGTTTGTAACCGTAGTCCATTTTGTGTTCACCTTAGCTAAAGGCTCTGTTGGACGAGGCTTTTCAGCACCCCATGGCTGAGAGACTGTATGAGGAACTGTCAAAGGGCAGTCCCTGATCTTGTGATTAGCTGATTGGCACCAGTAGCACGTGTTGGGTAGGTTAAAATATGTGATTTTCTAGGTGTGGCGAATATCCTCGATTTGAATGTCTACAGACTCTTTCAAATCCTTGGATAAATCAACTTCCACATAAACCCTCTTTTGAGGATGGGCTTGAAAGAACTTATCAGGTTCAATGCAAACAACCCTCCCCAGAGAGGAAGCAATACGATTCAAGAAGGGCACACAAGACAAAGGCAACCCGAGAAACTCAATCCAGACCGAAACATGCATTTTGGTGTCCTCTAAGACAGCAAAATCCCGGGTCCAAGCCTGGAAAACCAACAGGGAAGAGCGAACATACCAGGGTCCATGACCCAAAATAGCTTGGACATGATCAACTTCCACAAAGTGGAACAAAAAAAAACCCTTGGTAAGGTTTTGGACCATATCAAGGCGAACCCCATGAGGGACCTAGGCCTTGTTAACCTAGTCTTTTAGCACACTTTCGGGGGGAGTCCTCCCAACAAAATAACCCACAAGGGTGTGTTGTTCAAGCCATTGACATGCAAAATCAAAATTAGGTAGAGGTAAAACTACATCAGTAGGGGCATCAAAATGCTTACCTCGTGAAAGACTTTCAGAACAAATTTTTGAGGGCATTTGTTCAGTGGGGGAGCCATTAAACTGGGTCGATGAACCACTAACACCAAAAAAAATTGCTAGGTTAGAACCGGTTGAAGGCATAATAAACCCCTAATTAAAATTCTTAAGTCATCTACATATAAATAAATTTAATTATTTATTTATATTGTTCATTTTTCCAATTCTTCTAGTTTAATTAAATAAATAAGTTTATTTAACTAATGCTATTTTTCTCTTAATTAATTAAATAGATTTCACAATTTATTTATATTAATTATCACAAGTTTAAATTCTAAATTTAAATGATATTCTTTATTTCACATTTAATTAAATATTTTCAATATTTAATTAAAATACTCTCTAAATTCTTCACTCTTCTCAAATAATTAAATATTTTAATATTTAATTGAAAAAGGCCTTTTCATATTTCTCTCACACATAATTAAATATTATCTATTTTAATTATGAAGACATCTTCCATTTGTCTCTTAATCTTCCATGTATCTCTTAAAATTCCATTTTCTTTTCAAATTCTCGATTTCTCACCGTTCATTTTAACAAGTTTGAACTCAATTGTTGATCTTGGCCAAATGGATTCTTACCTTCAAAAATCTATAAATATAGCTCTCTTGTGAGTTGAAAATAGCCTTGAATTTTTGATTTTCATACGTAGTTATTATAGTCGCATTTCAGTTTTATCAAGCATTTTAGCATTTTAGCATTTTAATTCCATAGTTTAAATCATATAGTCACAAATATGCATTTTTAATCAATCTCATTCTCCTAAGTTGTCATTTCAACAAGCTACTGCTTACACAACTAAGAGCCAACATCTTTTATCAAATCCTTGGAGATAGAGGATGATGGGATGAATTTGAAAGAGTTGCTGCTATGAGAGTTTGCATTTATGCTTTTTAGATTAGCTTTCTTTCAATCTAGTGTCTCCTCGGTGTGTTATTTTATTGTTTAATTAATCATGCATTTTCTACACACATAGATACAAGTGGAGATTTCACCTCCAATGAGTTTAACAATTTTTAAGAAGATCATGGAACAAAGAGAAATTTATTAGCCCCTAGAACCACTCAACAAAATGGAGTGGTCGAACGAAAGAATAAGATAGTTCATGTTAGTTTGTTTTACTGTAACCAAGTTGATCTTCTAATCTACCTATGGAATTTCCAATTCCAATCAAGGGTAGCTCGAAGGACTTGGACCAACTGATGAGGATTTTAAAGACCTCCTACACTTTGGGCTCTCTAAGACCTAGGAGGGTGATCTCTTAATGTGTTTACAACCTCTACACCATTATTATAAACAACATTAACAATAATAGATAATCTCATTGAATAGCTCAATAGAATGGGATAAAACTGAATGGAATTAGTTGTTCATCAATAATATTAACCATTTGGAGCATGAGATAACCACAACAATACTTCAAAGTAAAATATATTCATTAATTTTCAATTTGTAGCAAGCTCTAGGTGAGCACAAATAAATACTGAATCATGAAGAATAAATGCAACTTAGATATGTGCCTTTCTTCCATTGGAGGAGTTAAATTCATAAATACCTAAGGGTTTACAATAGATTGAACACATAGCATATAAGATCTTTGATAATATTTCCTTACAATATCACCAATATGTAACCCTAACTCAATACTACTTATTAGATCCTTGTACAAAACATATACACCTACAATCTCATTTAAGCATTTTAATTAATTCCTTGAATTAAAGGTAAAATAAGAATTGCACACACTGCAACAGTGAGATGAACAAAATAACCCTTGATCACTTTATTCAAAATTTAAATATCCTTGTACATAGGAGAGACATAAGCTCGAATTTATCATTCTAACTCAAATGCTAGTACTGTTATAAAACATTATATCTCCATGAATTCAAAACCTACAACAAAATGACTCAGAACCTAATTTTTATTTTCTCTATAACTACCAGACTTTATAATTTGCTTTGTAACTTCACCTAGACTCGACCAAAATCTTCTAACTTTCTAACCTCGTACTTCTAGCCTTGAAATACTTCTTATAGAAAATGAAGGAGAAAATAAGCATCGGGCTAGAAAGTACACATGTCACTAGCCAATTGGACTGCTTTGTGACATTTCAAATTTCAGTTACAACAAAAATTCACTTGGAGAATCTTCTTGTTTCTTCCCATTTTTCTCATTGAGGATAAAGTGATATAGAAGTGCATCTTCAAGAGCACGCACACCTGAACTGCCACCAAAATAAAAACCTGAGATTGTTATGATTGCAATAGTCAATTAATTAATTGTTATTAGTTACTCCTACTTTTACTCTTCCTCAGTCAAATATAAATCCACCCATTGTTGATATTCTTCATCACTTGGCCAATTAAAATTGGTTACCTCATCTATCCTAGCTCTATAGGGTGTACATTTAACTACCACTTAGTTTGCCTCATTTTGAAAAGACTCAAGAAATGAACCGGTGCTAATGATTTTGTCTGTGCAGCTTACTAGTAGATCTGAATCCAAGTCATCACAAATTAAAACAATTGGGGCATTAATGACCCTACTAGCCCGATCCTTCCATTGCTGAAGAGAACTGAATTTACCCTACTCATCAATTATATTAGGTAGCAATGTATCACTCCAATCATCATAACTCTTCACCAATTCCTCTATCTTCCTACTCAAGTCATCTAGTAAGGCTTGAAAACCTTGCAGTGATTTAACCAACACTTGAGTAGGTCTTAATGACTATGGCCTATTATTAACATCAAATCTTAAGGATTTATACATTATATCCAAGTCATTGGCCCTAAGGATCCATTTGTCAATCAATGGTATTGCTACTTCTTGATCCCTGTCTAAATTCTTTATTGCACCAATTAATAAAGAATAAGAAGAATGCACACCTGGAAATCTATTATCAACTTTTTCATTCAAATTCTGCAAAATTGTGGTGAAAATTTCCTTTTGCCTTAGTGTAGCCCTCTCCTCGCTATTCTTAATAGAATTTTCTATCTTTATGATTTTTTGCACTAATTTCTTCTTTGTTGGATCAACAGAGCATTCTAGCTCCTCCGCAATTTGTTCTAATGTGGAGTTAAGGGCAGGAGTCTCAGTAGGAGACATTGGTGTGGAAACAATAGATGGTAATGATTTAATCACAAGGACACTTAATGATGCCTCTATTTGGTTGTACTTTAGTCTTTCCACCTCTATTTTCAGCTCAATATTCCATTGCTACACCTTATGGTATTCGTCAATAATAAAATTATACTTCTCCATACACCTCCTTTTTTTAGCTTCCACTCTTTCTGCTATTTTTTGTGCCAATTTCACCACATTCATAGTTAAACTTGTAGCCTCTGTTGTTGAAGTTTCTGAAGCTCTTTTTATTATTAACCCTCACCTAAACTTATGGTTAATATCTGTTATACTTGGCTTTCTTCCCTCCAGGGGCAAAGCCCATATTGCTAGGGTCTCATACTCCTCACTGAAGGTAGAGTCTTGTAGCACTACCCTGACTTCTTCTTCAGAATTCTGGAGGGGATGCTTTGATTTCAAAACAACATTAAAATCCACTACATCAGTAATGTCCCATTCAGGTAGGATCAAGACACCAGCTTGATCAACCAATTTTCTCCCTTCTTCTGGAGTGCTTTTCTTAAATTCATCAATCACCTCAGCCTTCACTTCATTATCATTTTCATCATCTGACCTGTCAAGCCTCTGAGCTCTTCTTTCCTTGCACTTTTTCTGGTATTCTCCCAATTTCATCCTCCATACCAATTGCAAGAAGGTTGCGAAAGTATCATCATCTAAGAATTCCTTGCAAGCTTCCATTCTTGCATCCTGTACACACTTGCCCATTATGTCCAAGTCTAACAAAACCAATTCAACTGGTCATGGAGTGGATGGCATGCCTATTTTTAGGTATTAGTCTGTAACAATAATTTCATCCCCCACATCCTCTTGGGATTACTCAATTCTTTTCCTTTTGGGAGCTAGCGATGATGGTGGCAGTGATGGACTCCTATCTGGTGATGACTCAAGATCAATTATCTTTATAGCTCCTTGTGGCTTGAGATGTGATTCTAGTGGCTCATCCAGTTCCATTATCTTTTTTCCTTTTCTATCCTTCTCTTCCTCTTCATCATGGTCATCCCCTACCCTCCTATAGATAGGATTGTCTTTTGAGGGTTGGTAGGTTGGCCTTTCTTCCAATTGCTCTGTAACTTGTTTTTGTTTAGAAAAATCCAACCCCAAATTAATTTTCTTTGTCCTTAAAATGTCCATGATTTCCTTGAAATTATCCATCAAAAAATTAATCTTCTTATGGAACGGAGTGAATTCCATTAATGGATCATATTTTGGATCCATCTTGTGTACACTAGCCAAAAACTTATCATAAGCAACCCATTTTTCTTTATTCAGTTCTTGCCTACTCAAATAAAAATTATTCTTGATCAGGTCCTTAGGAAAATTGAACTCATGCACCAATTTTTCTCCCTTTATCCTTTGTCTGAACAAAGTGAAGAAACCCTCAGGGTCACACTGCCTCCTAGGACCAAAACATAAATTGTACAAATCAAATAATTTTTTAAAATGCACCCAGCCTCCGTTTGTAATAAAAAAATCAGAAACCACTGTGTAATCTAGATAGAAAGTCCCTTTTCCCTTTCCAATGAGGTTATCTTCATGAATGCAGCCGATCTACCACATGACCTCAAAAAATTCAATCCTTGGTGGGACATTGTAAGGTAGGATATGTGGAGCTCCCTGAAATCCATATACTCTCAAAATAGTGTTGACTAGATATTGGATGATATCACCCCATTTGTGGCAGATCCTCAAATCAGACCTCCTCTCTATGGGCCTAAGAAAATCATGCAATTCTACAGGAACCCTAGGTAAATTCTCCATCAATATTTCTCTAAGTCTTGAAGCAAAATATTTGTCAAACTGAACATAGTTGGCACTTTCTCTGTTATATGAAAGGTCAACTGTCCAAACTTGTACTGGCAACCTTTCTTCATTGAAAAATCTATTCAATTTAATTTTTTTAGAGAAGAAATCAAAATTCTTGAACAAAAACGTATGCATAAGCATAGAATACCAATAAAAGGGTGTGCTTGTATTATTCTATTGTAGCTTCACTAATCCTTCATGTATTTTGTGAGCTAGGAAAGAAGCAAAATTATAAAATACAGAGAAATTTGGATGTTGTAACTGCACCCCCATGAACATGAATGCTATTGAAATCATAGTGTTAGGGCTAAATCCCAATATTTGGCATAGTGAATAGAAAGTAGCTAGGAAGTGTTTAGCAAAAATGTCTATTCTGAAAGCCTCCTGATCACTAGGGCTGATATGAACTCTTGAACCTCTTTCCCTGGCCAAATGAGGTGGGAGCATCTTAACTCTAAAAAGAGGTTTAATTGTTTGATATTCCCACTTCATCTTTTCAAGCTCAATAGGGACTGAAAATTCAATGGGTTCAGAAAAATTAAAAACCTGTTGAATTTCTTCTTTGTGAATACTCAACAAAACCCTTCCATCATTGCCCCTGACCACCCGCATGACAAGATCATACCTTGTGGCCACTGCCTTGAGAAAATCCACATCAAGAAACACATTGGGAATGATTGGTTTTCCCATGTCATACATCCAACCATTTGAGAATGGATGGAGAAAATTTCTTTGTCTGAACCATAGTCTGAACATTTCCAAACCCTTCCTTGACACCCTAGCATCAACTACATTAAAGAAATTATAGACTAACCCCTCCCCAAGGGTTTTTCCTCGCATCAAGACCAACCCCTTTCTTCTATCATTTGTCGACAGTGGCAATTGATCTAAGAAATCATCATACAGGTTCCTCTTCAAATAATTAATTTGGTTGGAATGGTTCTTTGATGGTGCCATTTTGAACAAACTAGGGTTTACCTAAATAACAAACATTAAACAAACTAGGGCTTCAATAGTGTGCAAAATTATAAACAAGTAATTCACAATTTCAAACAAATTTTGACTCAATTACAACCCTCATACAAATTTCAACAATTTCCCAACAATCACACAACAAATTCTCCTAAGGTCAGGCTAAAATTTCATAAGGAAACACAAAATTCAACTTACGACTTTTTATCTTGCATAAACCCTAATTGCTCACTGCAACAACTCACGAATTCATTCTCGGCTTTCAAAACTGCTCTATAAAATTCCTTGAATGCTTTTGTAACAATAAAACAGGGAAACAATTCGTTTATGCAGTCAAATTAGGTAAGGGTACATCTCATCCGCCATTAAAGCTCGCTTGCGTGCTTCACCAACGGCTCCAATCGTATTTGACGCAAGTTTGAATATTACCCATTGATCTTCATTTTAATTGGATCATCTAACGACTACATTTTAATCAATATGACATTGAATTCCATCGTAGAAAATGGCCCACCACCTCCTAAATCACCAAGGAAATCCACGTGTTATCAATCCCTTGATATTGCAATCACTAACCAACTTGCAACTTCTGATCGCGTGGTAGCGGGAAACCATAGATGTTGATCATCAATGATCCTGTTCATTCAGACGGTTGCCAACCCTAACCTTAAATGTCAAGAACCTTTTCCACCAAGATTAAAACATCTTCGCCCATTTGAAACATGTGCATTTTATACAAACTTTAGTAGCCCACCAATTAATGTATTAAAGTTGGCTTAATATATAAAAACATTCCTAATGTTCCTTCTACTTCACCAGATGTGACAAGTGGCACTCGCCTGTGATATCACGATTAGTCACTACCCTATGGTGGGGTCATCACGGGATGGCGGGGAGTGGCTGAGATCAAACAACCTCTCATCAGTGGTCAAGGTAATTTCCCCTCTACAAAATATAAAACACTTATTAAATTAAAAGGGGATGTGACTAGGTCGATGAAAAACCACGACATGAAGTTATTTTTAAAAAGGGGCACGAGGTCAACCCAGACTTAGGAAAAATTAAAACTGACCCCAGGAAAATATAACAAAAGATCAGAAGGGGACTTAGCCTAGACGGGACGATGGGACTTAAGTTGTTTTAAAGTCCCCACAAAAAGTAACGACCAAATATAACAAAGCTAGGGTGTTAGATATAAAAATGGTGTTTTACATAAATACTTGGAAACAGTGGTAAAACCCTACCCCTAGACCATTTTATAGAAAAAACACCATGGAGAACCAAAAAAATAGGCAAGATCAATGAAATTTGTAGGGCATATTTTTGAAGTTCCATAAACTCACAAGGACAATGATGAAGGAATAAAATATACTAGATGTCTACTAGAGAGAAGTAATTCACACTGCAGTCTATATACTTAACAGAGCACAAGAGATAACAAATAGTTCAAAAACTCCCGATGAGTTATGGTATGGAAGAACTCATACCGTCAAATAATTCAGAGTGTTTGGAAGCAAATGGTATATTAGAAGAGATGAAAACTTCAAATTTTTGTTTGAATGCATAATACAATTGAGAGGGGGTGAATTAGTTGTACATTAAAACTTCAAAACCCTTATAAAAATTCAGATCTACATCAACTTAATTAACCATTAGTCTATTAAACTAATTAAAAATGAAAGCACATAATAGAAACTTAAACACATCAACACCATGCACAAAAGAATGCCAAATTTATGTGGAAAAACCAAGAAGGGAAAAACCACAGAGATGATTAGCTCACAATATAAATTAATGAAAACATCAAATACAATAGGCTCACCATCAGAGGGCTCATTGCCCAAAAAAAAGAAGGGATCATTGCCAAAGCCTCATTGTCAGATTATAGAAAAGAAGAAAGAAGAGTGTTATAGTGAGAAATCCATCTCAATGCAATAGATAATTCCACCACAACATCACCAACACATTTGAAACCTTACTAAAGATTTCAGACACCTTCTTCTCATTGCTTCCAGTAGTCTAACACATTGAAGCTCACACTACACTTCATAAACTTACATTTCATTACTCTAGAATTCACATCACACACTGAGTAAAAGCACAAAGTTGTGACACACTTTCAACCAACTTATCAGCACAACTGAATTTAAATATTTCTAACTAAAAACCAAATTTTGTCAAACATATGATCTAGTAAGATTCATTCTAGCTAAGTTAGATACTTTCATAACTTTTTCAACTAAAATTGTTGGCTAAAAATATATGGAGCACCACTTTGAGTCGAATTTACCAAAAAAATAAAATTATTTGAAAAAATTGAAGTTTCAATAATTCGTACTAATATAAATAACATTTTTTTAAAATATAAAAATACCCTTTTGTAGATCCATAAGTGTAGTTTTCAAAAAATATATTTATTTTAATGGTTTAATTATTATTTATATTTTATATTTTATTTTTACTAAAAGTAAGTTATCAACACAAAATATTAGGTTGATTACCATGCCAAGGAAAAATACTAAAACTTATTAAAAAAATAGAAAAAAATATAATGCACTAAATAAAAGAATCTATTTTAAGATGGTATTTTTTTTCAATTTTAGATAAATATTTAATACATGAAAGTTGACATCCAATGGAAACAACTGTTTTTTGATTCACACACATTTTAATATTTATTTTAAAATATATATATTTATCAAAATTGGAAAAAAATATATCCATGCACTAAAGTTTCAAGTTATAAATACACACAAAAAAATCGAAACAAAAAGAATAAAATTTACTATAAAAAGTTTGATGTCTCATGCAACTTAATTTTTCAACATTTTATTAGCAGCTAAATTATAGTGTTAATATATTAAAATCTAGTTTAAAATAATTTTTTTTTAATTATTTAAATACAAACATAAAATATACCAAAAATTACATATTTTACTAGTTTACATCATTTCAAAATTCAAAACATATATGCCACTTTTTAGTGATTCAAGTTTAAAATTTGGATCAGTGTTGGTCATTTCCTTTATAAAGTGTGACACAACTTTGTGCTTTTACCCTACCCTTATATAAAATTCTTCATCAACACAACTCTTATTTCTACCTTCTTCAACCTTGAAAACATTGTCCAAGGTCGACTACGCACCTCAACTATGCAAATTCAAATTATGTTAGCACCAAAACATTCCTATGGTGGAAAGGAATGAAGGCAAACCACAACACTCCTTAACTTGGACCTAAAACTACTCAAACACGCTACACTACACTTCCAAAAATATTGAAGCATATCCGTAATTAGTGTAAACAATGAAGGTTGGCTAAACTAGTGTAAACAGCATTAATCTTTTAAGTACATTCTTCCTTTGATCTAAATATGAGGGTAAAAGCACAAAGCTGTGTCACACTTTATAAAGGAAATGACCAACGTTGATCCAACTTTGAAACTTGAATCACTGAAAAGTGGTATATAAGTTTTGAATTTTGAAATGATGTAAATTAGTAAAATATGTATTTTTTAGTTTATTTTATGTTTGTATTTTAAAAAAAAAATTGAAAAATTATTTTAAACTAGTTTTTAATAAATTAACACTATAATTTAGTTTTTGATAAAATGCTAAAAAATGAAGTTGCATGGGATGTCAATATTTTTATAGTAAATTTTATTTTTTCCTTTCAAATGTTTTGTGTGTATTTATAACTTGAAACTTTAGTGCATGGATATTATTTTTTCCAATTTTGATAAATACATATTTTAAAATAAATATTCAAATGTACATGAATCAAAAAATAGTTGTTTCCATCGGACGTCAACTTTTATTTTAAATATTTCTCCAAAATGGAAAAAATATAACATCTCGAAATAGATTCTTTTATCTAGTGCATCATATTTTTTTTATTTTTTTTAATAATTTTCAGTATTTTTCCTTGGCATGGTAATCAACCTAATATTTTTTGTTGATAACCTACTTTGAGTGTAAATAAAAAATAAATAAACAATAATAATTAAACTATTAAAATAAATATATTTTTGAAAATTACACTTATGGATCTACAAAAGGGCATTTAAAATTTTTAAAAAAATGTTATTTACATTAGGAGGAGTTATTGAAACTTCAAGTTTTTCAAATAATTTTATTTTTTTGGTAAATTGGACTCAAAGTGGTGCTCCATATATTATTAGCTAACAATTTTAGTTGAAAATTTTGTGGAAGTATCTAAATTAGCTAGAATGAATCTTAATAGATCATATGTTTGACCAAAATTGAGTTTTAGTTAGAAATACTTAAATCCATTTGTGTTGATAAGTTGGCTAAAAGTGTGACATAGCTTTATGCTTTTACCCATGACTCACTAACAACAAATATCACTTGAACAAAATCTAGAATATATTCCACAAACACACTAAAATCCTAATCACAATTTTTTTTACCTAAAGAATGTAGACACCCAGTACACTCAGATAATATTCCACACACTGTAACTCAAGAAATCAACTTGTGGAGCACAAAACCATGAACATCTTGAACTGAAGATAGATACAAGAAATATCAACACAACTCCAGATCCACAAGACTAGAAAATAAACTATGGAGAAATGTAGAGCAAAACCATTTATCCCAGACACCACTGCAACACATAGTTCACACACTGGTGAACACAAATTTCTCTGCACAACGATCCAAACGAAAAAATTCTTGATATAACACCTCTGACCAACATATATAAACCCCACAAGAAAATACCCAACACAAAAAAAATGTCGAGAAGAACCAAAACAATACTTTGTAATACAAAACACCTCTTCAACACAGTATTTTCTCTTTTATTCAAATTTTCTCAAAAGAAGTTGGAAATCAAGCACTAGAGACTCATTCTCATCACCTTCAATAATTCCTCATCACCATCACACCAACTACAACATAGCTATGCATCCATAAATAGAAGCTTATCAAAGCAACACTAGAGGTTGACACTGGTGACACTTATTAATGACAACATAATGCAACTAATCAAAGCATCACTATAAACAATCTTCCCATAAACCTATTGACATGAATGACAATACATAGGCTTGTTGACATTAATGACAACACCAACTTATCATACTTACAAAAATCTCCCCCTTTGTCATTGATGGCAACACATGATGTGAAAGGTACTTTATGCTGCTTATTGATGATTATTCTAGAATGATATGGGTTGCTTTCTTAAGAGAAAAACATGAAGCATTAGAAAAGTTCAAAAGATTCAAGGCTATGGAAGAGAATGAGATAGATCAAAAGATCAAATGATTAAGGTCAGAAAAGGTGGTGAATTCACTTCCTAGGAATTCAATTCTTTCTATGAAGAGCATGGAATCCAAAGATAACTATCTGCTCCCCGGACCCATCAAGAAAATGAAGTTGTTGAAAGAAAGAACATAACTGTTCTAGACACTGCTAGAACCATGATGTTGGAAGCAAATGTTCCTCATTTCTACTGGAGAGAAGCTATAAGCATTGCTTTGCATACTATCAACCGGGTAAATGTCAACAATAATTCTAGTAAAAATTCTTTTGAGCTATGGTTTGGTTATAAACCTACTGTCAAGTATTTCAAAAAAATTGGAAGCAAATGCTACATCAAGAGAGATGATGATATAGGAAAGTTTGATGCTAGAAGTGATGAAGGAAGCTTTCTAGATTACTCTACTAAGAGCAAAGCTTATCGATGCTTTAATAAAAGGTTGAAGAAAATGGTTAAAAGTGCAAATGTCAAAGTTGATGAAGATACTGATATACCATATAGATGTAGTGGATATGATTCAGATGATCAACATGGTAATACTAACAATGGACATAATTTTTAAACGCAAAATCAACTTCAAATTGTTTCAGTGAACCAAGGGAATCAAGAAGCAGAAACTAGTGAAAGTGTAGAAGAAAGAGAAGAAGAACCAAAATTCAAGAAAATCCTAAAGTTCCAAGGTATGTAAGGCGAAATCATTCTGATAGTCAGATCATAGGAGATAAGAACAAAGGTGTGCAAACTAGAAGAGGAATTTTAGAAGAGTATTATCTAATTTCAAAGACTGAGCCTAGCAATATCAATGAAGCATGCAAAGATGAATATTGGATGGAAGCCATGAAAGAAGAACTAATGCAAATAGAGACAAATGAGACATGGTATCTTGTTCCTAGACCTTAGAACAAAAATGTGATTGGAATCAAATGGGTCTGTCAGAATAAGCTAAATGAACAAGGTGAAGTGGTTAGAAACAAAGCAAGAATGGTTTGAAAAGGGTACTCACAGATGGGAGGTATTGGTTTTGAAGAAACTTTTGCCCCTATTGCTAGAATAGAATTTGTAATATTATTTTTTTCTTATGCTTCTTTCAAGAATTACAAAGTCTATCAGATGGATGTAAAGTCAACATTTCTAAATGTTGAGCTAGAAGAAGTCTATGTTGAGCAACCAGATGGATTTCAACTGACTAACAAAAAATATGGTATGTTGATTAAAGAAAGCTCTATATGGACTTAAGCAAGCTCCTAGGGCTTGGTATGCTAGATTGGATAAATACTTGTTGAAGCTTGGATTCAGTAAGGCAACTGCTGAAAACAATCTATATTTCAAGTTGGACCAGAATAAAGAATTGATCATTGAAGTATTTGTTGATGACATTATTTTTGAAGGTGATGATGATTTGTTTATGAATTTTGTTGATGAAATGAAAAGTGAGTTTGAAATTTCAATGATTGGAGAACTGAAATTATTTTTAGGATTGTAAATCACTCAATTAGAAGATGGAATGTTTATATCTCAGTCCAAATATGTAAAAGAATTATTGAAAAAGTTTGGCATGGAAGACTCAAAGATAGTTGGTACACCAATGGTCATTGGATGAAAACTTACATACAATGATGAATCTCCTAAAGCAAATCAAACAAGATATAGATCAATGGCTGGTGGATTACTCTATTTGACTCAGACTAGGCTAGATATAATGAATGTTGGATGCATGGTTTCTAGATATCAAGCTGATCCAAAAGAGTCTCATGTTACTTTTGTGAAAATCATCTTCAGATACCTGAAAGGGACAATTGACTTTGGTCTTTGGTATCCTAAGGATGATGATCTTACTCTGAATGCCTTTACAAATATAGATTGGGTAGGATATGTGGATGATAGGAAGATTACTATTGGTGGTGCATTCTTCTTAAGGAAGAAGTTGGTATCTTGGCTAAGCAAAAAGAAAAATTCAGTTTCCTTATCTACCGCTGAGTCAGAATACATTGCTACCGCAAAAAACTGTACTCAAGTAATGTGGATGAAGTAGATGCTGAGAGATGTCAAAATTGAGTATGAAGAATCCATTGCTATATCTTGTGATAACTCAAGTACCATAAACATTTCTAAGAATCTAGTGTTGCATTAAAAAACAAAGCATATATCCATCAAATATCACTTCTTGAGAGATAAAGTAAGTGACAAAGAAGTTAGACTGGATTATGTACCTACCAAGGAGAAAATTGCATATATATTTACTAAGCCATTGCCTACAAATACTTTTTAGTACCTCAGAGGCAAGTTAGGGGTGATTTCCCATCCTTATCAGAACTAAGTGATGGAGGTCTTTACATCAACCCGCAAATTCATAACCATATCTTATTTTGGATTGATGTTGTGGTGGCTGCTACTAAGGGGGAGTAGTCATATGTGCTCAATATTTGGTTCTTTTACATTGATGTCAAAGGGGGAGAAGTGTAATGTGAAAAGACTTGTAAAATATAAGGGGGAGAAGTGTAGATCAAAAGAGAGAAGAGTACTATGTGAAGAGTGAGCTGTGTTGATGGTGTATTTTTCACATCATGTGTTGCCATCAATGCCAAAGGGAGAGATTGCAGGATTTTATGGTTGTATTGATGATATGTGGTTGTCATTGATGTCAAAACTATTGGAATTCATGATTATGAAGGTTGTATATGTCGAGGATATTGAGAAAATTATAATAATTTTTTTGTAGGCAACCAGTGAAGCTGAGAAGATTAGAGTAATGAAAAGTTTTGTACGTTGATTTTTAGGTGTCGCACATTAAAGGATTTGTTGTTGAGCCTATCTAGTATGTTGTCTGAAAGTTTCAGTGGTACACATCAATAATTGAGGAAGTTGTGAATTTCTGTGTTCCTACAGTTATTCAAGCTATTGTAGCAAGTATTTTTGGAAGATAAGATTGCAATTCTGGTAAAGTGAGTTTTTGCATATGTTCCTGAGTTGTTCATTGGTGTTTCTTAATCATGCTCTGCCAGTTTTGTACACTCGCGTTGATCGGCGTGTTCGTGATTGAATATTTTTTCTTGTGTGTTTAAGGTTTTCATGTTCTTGGCTGACATGATGGTGGTGGCATCTTGTGGATCCATATGGATTAATCTTGTATTGTTTGGCATGTTTGAGGTTGTGGTTTTGGGTCCTCACTATATGTTGTGATGAACTTGTGTTGATGCACATTAAGATTTATTTATGTATTGAGGCCAACAGTTGTAGTTTATTCTTTATTTGTGGTTGACAGAGTTATTCATGTAAATCCATGTAGCAGATATATAAGAGTGATTGTTTTCCTCATTTTGATGTATTCTTAGGAATGCTCAGTGTATGTATGTGAAGTACATGTACGAATAAAGATCAAATCATTCAAATGTAGAGTAGAGTGTGAAAGAGATTGAGCAGAGTGTGAAGGAGTTTGAGTAGAGTGTGTAGAAGATTTTATGTCCCTAATCAGAACTGTCATCAAGTTTCTGTAGAAGCTAATTTCTCAGATCAACCTCATTAGATGGTATTAATCTGATTTTCTTATGTAAGACAGTGAGCCTTCCTCTAAGCAGTGAGCTCTAGGCAGTGTGCCTTAATGCAAGTGCATTCCCTATTTATTCTTCATTATACTTTTAATAGGGTATAATCTTGTGGACTAACATCCACTGTGGTTTTTCCACTAATAGGGTTTCCACATATAAAATCTTGGTGTTCATGTGTTTCTGATGTTTTGTTATCTTATGCTTTCATTTTCATTCCTTAGATCTAAGATTAAAGGTTAAAATTTTGAATAAGTCTTAATTCTATGACAATTGATTGACTCCCCCTCTCAGTTGTTTATTCTTGTTTTGCCAACAATGCATATCCTTATGCACATCCTTATGCATCTAGTTCAAAGAAGGAGGGACAATGACCCCTAACTTCTCCCAGAGATACTCAAAATTATCCTTAGGAAGAGCCTTAGTAAATATGTCAGCAACTTGATCTTTTGTAGGCACATACTCCAACTTTACCTCATTCTCTACAACCTTCTCTCTCAAAAAGTGATACTTGATTGAAATATGTTTTTTCCTTGAATGCATTACCGGATTCTTTGAAATATTGATAGAACTTATATTATCACAAAATATAGAAATTGGTTCATCATATACTACTCTGACATCCTTCAAGGTTTTTCTCATTCATAACACTTGTGTGCAACATGATGCTGCAACAATGTATTATGCATTTGTAGTAGATAATGACACTGAATTTTGATTTTTTCTTAGCCAAGACACCAATCTATTTCCAAGAAAGAATGCACCACCACTTCTAATTTTTATATCATCCACACAACCTACCCAAGTTGCATTTGTGTAAGAACTCAAAGAAAAGTCAGTATCTTTTGGATACCACAAGCCATGTTCTAGAGTTCCCTTTAAGTATTTGAATATTCTCTAAATACTACTACAACATGTGACTCTTTGGGATATTATTTAAATCTAGCCACAAGAAAAACTACATGCATAATATCTAATCTAGTAGTAGCTAGATATAGCAATCCTCCAATCATTGATCTATACTTGCTCCTATCAACCTTAGGAGATTCATCATTCTTACTCAGCTTGCAACCAGTAACCATAGGGGTACATACTAGTTTATAATCTTCCATTCCAAACTTCTTCAAAATTTCCTTGACATATGGGTAAGTGCACAAAGTTGTGACAAAAAAAGGTGCCACTTTTGTTTTTTACCCAAAATGGCCATTAGCGATTGCCAAATGGCTTGGATGTGTTAGTGAATATTAGCGAACAGTATATTATTACACTGTTAGGGAAGGTAGAGGTGGTTATTCTAACTACATTCTCTCATTTTTATATCAACCATTCTATACACATCCTTTGATCCTATATATTGTATCAAGTGCTTAATGGTAATTAATGAATTATTCCAAGCATTTTTGCTAACATTTGGTATCAGAGCCACTAATTATGTTGGGTTTTTTGTTTTATTTTATTTCCCATGGCCTACATCGGTAGAAGCCATTATGTTGGTGGCATTACAAATAATACATCTTGTGAATTCAAATGAAATTTTGTGAAGCGGGTGACTAGGCAACTTAAGATGTGGCTTCGTCGTTGATTTTTCAATGATAAATCTGAGTTTGAGTTTCATTTGGTACTAACGCATGTTGGTTGAATAATATCTATTGTTTTCTAATTGTAGATAATGTGTTCAAGATATTTCAGATTATAGATAATGTGTTGAAGATCAATCTACATATTTTAGTGATCTACACATGTCGATAGTTCATTTTTTGAGACATTGTTGTTCAAGTTCAAGTTTTTCCTCTTCCTAGATGTATGAATAAAAATGGAGATTTCATGAACATATTGGGTGTAGAGGAGATGTGGCATCAATAGGAGAAGTTTGTATGAGAATTTTTAATAGCCGATCATTTTGAAGAATAGGAGAATTATAGGCATAAGTTTCACTTCCCTTCAATTTGATTGAATTTTGTGTGTTGCTCACCTCTATTCATACATGTTATCATAAAGGAAATAATGGTGTAGTATATTTTTTGGGTTGGTTTTTTCATCTCCAATTAATTCTTAATCTATTTTTGATGTAAACCATGACCATCAAGAAAACAGTTTTTCATTACTGATGGTATGGTGCTTAAAATTTAATAGTCTAGTCTTGAAATCTATGGAAAAGATGGTGTGGGATCTAAGATGGAATCTTTGAATTGGGCGCACATAAAAGGAATTACCTTTTATTATGTTGCAACTTACTATGAATTTGATGGTTATTAGGTTAATATTATTGATACACCTAATCATGTTAACTTCATCATTGAAGTAGAGTAGGTATTGTGTGTGTTAGATGATGCAATCAAGAGCGGGGCAATCATTTGTTTGAAACATATGAGGATTCATGGTCATTTTCATCCAATACTTATTAGTCGTAACATGGAGACAAGTTTATTTGCAAGAGAAGATGCAACTCAAATTAGTTTTATGAACATTGTAAAGAGTCAAGCAATTAATATATATTCCTTGACTTATGCCTATCGAGTGATCTATATTCTTACTACTAATTCTTGGGAAAGTGCATTTCAAAATATTGAAACAATTGATTAGTATCTTGTAGATAAGTTGATCAATGTTTCCAATGGATCTTCAAACAATTATTCTTGGACTTTCGGGGCCATATTTGCTATTATTGATGAGGCCTCTAAAGACTCGTCTAAGATATTAAATAGATAAAGTGTAAAAAGATCATATTTCCCTAGTGTTTGTCTATTAATGTTTGTGCTCTAACATGGAGGACCCTTATTACCCTTGTAGGTACTTGGATATAGGATAGAAAATATATCATACGCTTCTTCTATTTGTCTCACCATTCTCCTATTTATTATAAAAAAATACTTTTTCATGTCAAGAACAATGCAAAGTATCGGGGCATTTAGGCCTCTTCCATGTTGACCTGACCTTTTATTTTGTCTTTTCCTTCTCATTCCAATCTATTGGGGGGGTGATGGTAGTTCATATATATTATACTATCTTTATCTATACACATCTATGATAAGTTTTGACCTCGAATAATTGGATCCCCCTATGCTCTTGATTTCTTTTGATATCATGGATTCTATGTGTCGTCCCTCATGCAAAAATATTCCATGGATTCATAACACTATGTATATTATGCCACAACATCTCATTGTATTTCTTCTCCTTCATGGGGTTTATTTTAATGATGCACCTCTATTTTCTTGCCATATGGTCTTTAGCTTGCTAGCCATACTTATCAACACTATCTTTATCTAATTTGATTTTATCATGTCTAGTTTTTTATCTTCTCCTAACATGTTTGTTTGTAGCTAACATGTTTATGATAAGCTCATAGTTAGCTTTGCAAGATAGAAGACCCATGTCCTCTTTACATGTCCTATATCGGCTTCTCAATTGTACATACTCAATCGAAGACCTATGTCCTCCTGATCCTGGGTATATTCTCTTCAACCTCTTTCTCTACTTTATCTCACATTTGTTAGAATACATATTCTCACTAAAGTGGGGGGAAAATGTAATGATGAAAATTGTACCTTGTGTAATTCACATTCCATAACCTTCCCTTTAGCTTAATTAAATTCAATAATGCAATTTCCTTTTTAGCTAACCTTAATTTTGTCCCTGACCCCTTCATTTTTAGTTGTTTAAGTGAAATTATATCACAAACGCTAGCGTGAAGCGTAAACATCTACATGACACGCAAATATCCCAAAAATATTCTTGATTGCATGGCCAATGGGATGTTACACTTCTCAGTTGTTTGTAAAGTGTAACACCTTTGTGGATTTTAGATGTGCTGAAAATGTCCATTTGCATTCCTTTTCTTCTTTCTAATCTCTCATCCTCTCATTCTATTCATTCTATTCAATCTCTGATTCACTATAGATCATTATTTCACTCTCATTCTCTTAATCTATCAAGATTTCTTTCTCTCTTTCTCTCTACATTGGCACTTTGAATCTCTCGACATATCTTGGGTGTGACATTTTTATCTTCATTTTGGCATCAAATTATTGCTAAAAGGAGGGTAACTATATATATTTTTATATTGCATTATCTTATTCACATTATATAGCATATTGTTATTTTAACTTGTCTATTATCTTCATATTGTTTGTCTACTGTCATTTTTATTATCTTTTCTATCTATCTATATGACTATTTGTGGAGGTGGAAACAACTACATGAGGGCTTAACTGAGGCAAGCCCCTAAAACAACTCCAACATTTTCCCCATTTTTGTGTGTAGGTTGTCAAGTTGGACAATTGTAGGGGTCTTCATTACATGGACCTCTTGTGAGTTCTCTTTATTTTCATCTTGTTATTTCATTTTATTTCTTTTAATCGATTATTATTATCTTCATTTCTGTTATTTTCATTATTTTTTTTGTAGTAACAAAAAAAGTATCCCTTTTCCTTACTTAATTTGGAAATAATTTCCATTGAATTAACCTAGTTTTTCCTATGTTTAGTGTTGTAATGTGTTGTACACATTCACATTGACCTTGGGCCCCTTTTTAATAAAATGTACTTAATTTCTACCTTATTTAAGGTGTTGTAAAGTTTTGTAACATACATTCACATTTATCTAGAGTCCTCTTAATTAATTGTGGTTAATTAGAGTTAATTAGCCCCTTTAATTAAAATTTAAGCCTTATTTATAACACCTTTCAAAGGATCCATCCTAAAACCCAGTATTCAAATTGTAAAACATTTAATTTGGAAAATTTAAGGTCTTAGAAAATGGTGGTAGGACCCATTTGCCCTAGGTGGTGAATGGGTCCTCCCTCTATAGGACCCCCCTTTCTTTGCATATTTGACATGGGTTTTTTATCTTATTTCACCCCTCGAAGGAAAGGTCCTAGAAACTTGTGCCAGTACCCATTCGCCCTAGGTGGTGAATGGGCCCTCCTTTAATAAGGACCCCCTTTTTGAATTTAATTCTGGTAGGATTTTAATAATGTTCATTTCCAGATCTGGTGTCAGCTTGAATTGTTTGAATTTCGGGGTTAATCTCTAGATTTAGTATAAGTAAAGGGGTTAATTCACATTGTTTCATCTTAAGAAACCTAGCAAGTTTGAGAGAGCACCCTGATACTTTACAAGAGCATTATAGATAACTTCAAGATAATTTTCAAAGGCATTCTAAGGAATATTATCAAGAGTTTATTGCAAAAATTCAAGATCATTTCATCATGTCTAAGGCATATTGCATTCCTACATGTTGTTGAGCTAAGATAGTTGATGTAGCATTGAAGATCTACTTGCAAGCATTCTTTCACATATTATTAAAGGATCAAGATCTACATTCTTCATGGCTACTTCATGTTAGAATTTAGATTTACATTCCAAAACAACATATGATCTGATTTAGGATCTAGACTAATTTCATAATTGAATGCTTAAATTAAACAACTTAATGGAAATTCAAAACATGTGTACATCATTGAAATTATGCATTAAAAATCAAGGTGAAAACCAGAATGTGAGAGAGAAGAAGAGAGAAAGTGCAAACAGTTTGATAACGGAGTTCGCCACAATCGTGACTACGTCTTCAAGTCCGCTCCAATGGAGTGAGACCGATTCGATTAATCTCCAAAAATCAGTTACAATTGCTTCAAGACTATCTCCCTTAAGCACAGTAGCATAACATTCCTCTAGTGTGTGGAAATTTGTTCAAAATCTCCTAAGCATCCTCTCTTTCATATCACCTGTCACTTGTTTCTCTGATTAACTCCTAAGAACTCACATTCCCCCTTTTAGAAATAAAATTTTCCTAAGAAGGCTTAACCAAAATAATAAATGTCTAACCCCCCCCATAGACTACGTTCACAAGTTTTTCCTAACTCCTTTTGTCACTTTACATAGGAAGGGAGGGGTTAGGTTTTACCCACAACCTTAATGAATCAATATTTGGGGTGAAACATTTAATAAAAAATAAAAATCCTATTCAAAATTTAATATCCATCGTTGGTCTATCGGTAGTAAATTATTTTAGTAAAAGGGTGGTCGGGGGTTCCAACCCCACCGACCGCTATTTTGTTTTTTATGCCGTGTTGAACACATAGAAAAATAACCGATGACTATACTAAGTAAAGGCCTCTGCCGATGGTTAACATTGGAGAGGTCGAGGGTTCAACCCCAAGCCACTATTTTTGGTAATGCGAAAAAAACATGCCGATGTAGAGGGGTGACAGATGAGACACATGTTGCACTAGTAGGGTACCATGTGTCAAACTACCATTCACCGATTATGCTGATGTGTATGCCGACATGGTGCTGATGTGTCCCACCATGTGGAACCCAACGATGTCCCACATGACCCATTTTTGACTCAAAAATGACATGTGTTAATTGGTGATTGGCCAAGAACATTGACTGTGTGTTGACTGGCCCTACTGACTGTACCATATTGATGTCAGTAAAGTCAATGCATCTTTGACCAATGATATCTTCAGCGTACGATGTTGGAGTTGAACGAAATGAACATCATTGGAAAGCTCTCGATGAGCTCTTCGTGATGATGCTGAATTCAATCATTTTGGAGACAATGATTTTTTTCGCTTCCTAGATGACCCTTGGTACCTATTTGACCCTACCTTTGACTGGCCATAACTTGAGAAAACAGACTCCTTTTTGCTCCGTTCAAGTTGCGTTGGAACCAAGACTCTGAGATCTTTCTAATGCAGTTGAATATTGGAGTATTGGAGATACTCCAATTTTTTGGTGAAAATATCCCTTGGATCAACATATGAGGTATCAACATTACATATTTCATGTTTCATGCTTCAATTTCATTATCTCATCATTTGGTTTAATTAACTACAATGGGTTTGAATTAGGAGAACCCCTATTTAGTAACAATCAACAAGTTTGTCTTCCCTTGAATGTGTGTTTACAGATTTACAAGTGGAGAAGAAGTTTAGAGAAAAATTAAAAAAGTTCTCAAGTTGCAAAGTTGACATTCATAGTGCAAGAACAAAGAAAGGAAGCTACAAAATTTATTACAGTTTTTTGGGAGCTGAAAATCAGGGATCTCAGAGTGCAAACATTAAGGAAAATAACCCATATCTTAGTTTCAGGAACCTTAATAGGGACCCATTCGCCACAAAAGACGAATGTGTCATTTATGCCCTAAAACTAGACTTCTTACAACAAGGTACACATCATTTTAAGCTCTCAAAAATTTCCTCATAGTTGCCATAACAATTAGGGTTAGTTTCTAATTTTTATTTGCATCTTTTGGCCCACATAATTGCATGTTTTATGGAAGAACTTAGTGGTATCTTGATCAATTCATCCTGATAAACCCTAGTTGCCTATTAAACATTAATGATGAGACCGACCTATTGAATATTGCAATTTTTTTATTTTGAAGTCTTTCATTGCATCCTAGGTTAGATCTTGCATTCATTTGTATCTCATTTGCATTGAATTAGATCTCATTTAGGGTTTATTGTTTTGTATTCAAAAATTTCATCTCATCTATGGTTTAGATTTGCATTATTTTGCATCTCTCTAAATCTAAAAAATACGAAAAAAATAAGTCATTGTGCATATCATTTAGATCCCATCAAATTGCATTTGAAAATCAAAAAAAAATTGCATTTCAACCTAGGTCTTTGCATTCTACTTTTCATTGCATTTTTGGAAAATCTGAAACTAAAACTTACTGTCTCAGACCTGGAATTGAAAGACATTATTGAAAGTTTGAAAATCATTCAAAATAAGTTTAAAAATACCTAACCAGGACCCATTCACCTTTATTGGTGAATGAGTCCCTGATTATGTCAAACCCGAACCTTTTGGCATTTGAAAAGGCATTAAAAATCACTTTGAAATCAGTAAAAACATCTCAAAAGTACCTAACCAAGACCCATTCACCCTTACTGGAAAATGAGTCCTTGTTAGCTACTGATCTGCATTTCTTGGAAACTGAAATCTTAGGTTTAGGCTTATGTTTTCTGATGTTACTTTCCTATTTTAGTTTTTTGATTTGTTGTTTCATCAAATTCATTGCATATAGCTTAAATTGCTTCATTTCAGTGCATTTTCAACAATCAAAATTTGCATTTGCATTTACATTTCATTTTTAGTTTATTACATTGTGTAATTAGTAAATTGTATTTCATTCTAGGTTATTGCATTGCCCCTTTTCTATTTTAGGGTTTTCACATTAGGGTTGTAAAACTTGTATGAGCTTTACAACTTGGTGTCCTATTAGAAATACTCTTGTACTTTTGGGTCTTTACATCATTTTTATTCATTTGATAATCAAAATTCCAGTTATCCGCAACCTCCCTATTTGTCTAGACGATGCCACTTTTCATTTGAATTATCCCCTTTTTGCCAAATTTCCAAAATCATATGCGATTTTTGATCCAATTGTTAATGTAATGCCAATTATCCCTATGTTCTTTTTCTTATTAGCCTTTGATTGGGAAGCTGCTGTAAGTTTTCGATAATGATAATTTGACAATTTTTTTTGATTAATGTTTGTATTCACTTGATACAAAAAAAATGGATTGTTTCAATAGTTAAATTCTAACTATTTGTACGGAAAGCTCTCGATGAGATCTTCGCGATGATGCTGAATTTGATCATTTTGGAGATTGATTTTTTTCGCTTCCTGGATGACCCCTTGTACTTGTTTGAACCTACCTTTGACTGGCCATAACTTGAGCAAACAGACTCCTTTTCACTCTGTTCAAGTTGCATTAGAACCATGACTCTGAGATCTTTCTAATGGTACTGAATTCTGGAGTATTGGAGATACTTCAATTTTCAGTGAAAATATCCCTCAGATCAACATTGCATATTTCATGTTTCATGCTTCAATTTCATTATCTCATCATTTGGTTTAATTACCTACAAGGGGTTTGAATTAGGAGAACACCTATTTAGTAACAATCAACAAGTTTTTCTTCCCTTGAATGTGTGTTTGCAGATTTACAAGTGGAGAAGAAGTTTAGAGAAAAATTACAGAAGTTCTCAAGTTGCAAAGTTGACATTCATAGTGCAAGAACAAAGAAAGGAAGCTACAAAATTTATTACAATTTTTCGGGAGCTGAAAAACAAGGATCTGAGAGTGCAAAAATCAAGGAAAATAGCCCATATCTTAGTTTCAGGAACCTTAATAGGGACCCATTCACCACTAAAGATTAATGAGTCCTTTATGCCCTAAAAATAGACTTCTTACAACAAGGTACACATCATTTTAAGCTCTCAAAACTTTCCTCATAGTTGCTATAACAATTAGGGTTAGGTT
Organism: Sequoiadendron giganteum; assembly: GCA_007115665.2. NCBI lineage: Eukaryota > Viridiplantae > Streptophyta > Pinopsida > Cupressales > Cupressaceae > Sequoiadendron > Sequoiadendron giganteum. The sequence continues at coordinate 79,064,934 of CM021102.1, forward strand.
CTATTTGTTATTTGCATCTTTTAGCCCACATAATTGCATGTTTTATGGAAGAGCTTAATGTTATCTTGATCTATTCATCTTGATAAACCCTAGTTGCCCATTAAACATTAATGGTGAGATCGACCTATTGAATATTGCAATTTTTTGATTTTTAAGTCTTTCGTTGCATCCTCGGTTATATCGTACATTCATTTGTATCTCATTTGCATTGAATTAGATCTCATTTAGGGTTTATTACTTTGCATTCAAAAATTTCATCTCATCTACTGTTTAGATTTGCATTATTTTGCATCTTTCTAAATCTAAAAAATACAAAAAAAAAAAGTCAGTGTGCATATCATTTAGATCTCATAAAATTGCATTTGAAAATAAAAACAAAATTGCATTTCAGCCTAGGTCTTTGCATTCTAATTTTCATTGCATTTTTGGAAAATATGAAACTAAAACTTACTGTCTCAGACTTGGAATTGAAAGACATTATTGAAAGTTTGAAAATCATTCAAAATAAGTTTAAAAATACCTAACTAGGACCCATTCACCTTTATTGGTGAATGAGTTCCTGATTAGGTCAAACCCAAACCTTTTGGCATCTGAAAAGGCATTAAAAATCTCTTTGAAATCAGTAAAAACATCTCAAAAATACCTAACCAAGACCCATTCACCCTTACTGGTGAATGAGTCCTTGTTAGCTACTGATATGCATTTCTTGGAAACTGAAATCTCAGTTTTAGGCTTATGTTTTCTGATGTTACTTTGCTGTTTTAGCTTTTTGATTTTCCGTTTCATCAAATTCATTGCATATAGCTTAAATTGCTTCATTTCAGTGCATTTTCAACAATCAAAATTTTCATTTTCATTTACATTTCATTTTTAGTTTATTACATTGTGTAATTAGTAAATTGTATTTCATTCTAGGTTATTGTATTTCCCCTTTTCTATTTTAGGGTTTGCACACTAGGGTTGTAAAACTTGTATGAGCTTTATAGCTTGGTTTCCCATTAGAAATACTCTTGTAAGACATAGTTTGAGGATCATGTCATCCCATGATATCTTACTCACCATGGATCTTTGGTTTTACAACTCTCTCTGATAGTGTTGATAATCAACCCTATATGGCTCATAGTTTGCATAATTCCTTTTCCATGACTTCATCTTGTACAATTAGTGTGCCTCTTGTTAACAACACTATTCCTAGCATCACTGCTTGTACTCAAGCTTTGGGGTCCACTCAAAGCCAAGGAAAAATTCCAATTCCATCCTTCATGATACTAATGTCCATTCTTACATACACTAGTACACAACCCACAACAACCTTTCAACCCACAACAACCTTTCAACCTACAACAACCTCCCAACCAATCATAACCACTAGTATTGTATATACTTCCTTAGGTATTCTCATAGGAAACCCTTCTAGTTTTGTCTAAATGAACACAATAACCCCTCAACAATCCACCTTCACCAACCTAAAATTCACTAGCCCTTAGCATACATACACCACTCCACCTTATTCCCCTCAACCTTACAATCAAATTACCCTCTCCTTAACTCACTTTTACAAACTATGAGATCCCTCCAACAAGAAGTTACAACTTTACAACAAAACAATAATAGTCAGCCTTTGCAATACATTAAATCCAATCCGCTATCCTTGGACATATTAAGAGTACTAATTTCACAAGGTATAGAAGTCCCTCAATTTGAGAAATATGGTGGGAAAGGAGATCCTATCAGCCATGTTTTCAACTTCATAGCCTTGTGTAGTGATTTCATCTTCGAGGATAAACTTTTGGCTAAGCTATTCCACAAGTCCTTAAATGATACGGCTATAGAGTGGTTCTCTTCTTTGTTGAACAATTCAATTGGTTCATTCAATGAAATTTTTGATGCCTTTTACAACCACTTAATATTCACATGGTTCATAAAATGACCCTTGCTGATTTAATGACATGCAAACAAAAAGAGGATGAGAAAGTGACCGATTTCATAGCAAGGTACCAAACACTTTATTCACAAGTAAACATTAAGATTCTTGACGCCGACCTTGAACGATTTTTTATCGCCAACTTACAAAGAAAACTTCAAAGTAAACTTGAAAATTTGATATTCCCATCCTTCACACAATTATACACAACCCTTGATGATTATCAAAACTTGACTTGTGGTCGTGATGTTAAAAATCCCTCGTCATCCTAAAAATTTTGAATCCACAACTCAAAAAAATTATCAACCTTTCAAGAAGAAGAATAAGGTCTTTTTACAAATAAATTCTCCTCAAACAAGTCAACAAACCAATAGTCAAGTGGCTTCTATAAAAATGAAAAAATCCTTTTGGGGAGAGGGATAGGGTGTTCACTCCTTTACCCGATACCCTTCATAATATTATGTTACATCTTATTGACAAGAACATGCTTACGTTACCTCCTATTAGAGAACATGACCCTAATATACCATTTCCTAGAGGCTTTCGGAAAATGCTTATTATCATTACCATCAATAAAATGGACATTTTATAGAATGCTATAAGCATCTTAAACATCTTATGCAAGACCTTATTGACAATAATCAACTTCAAATTAGAGGTGTGAATGATCAAGGTAATAATTCAGTAGCTCCTCCTAATGAAAATTTTCAAATCTTTACAAATCCCATGCCTAAGCACATTATTTAATTTGTCAAAGCTAGTGAAACTAAGAATGATGTGATGATAGTTGACACACATGATGATAATATCAACTTTATCGAACAACATCCTATGGATACTGTGGTAGAATTTATCAAAACTAGACCTTGCAAGGGCTCAATTAAAAATCCTCTTGATATTTCTTTCTCACAAAATGACATACTTAAGTGTGCACCTGATGGTCCTCTTTACATAGCTGGATGAATCAATGATAAGCCCACTAATGGGATATTAATTGATCTCGTCTGTGGAGAGAATGTGATCAATGAATAATTATTATATGTACATGAACTATATCAAGAAACATATGACAAAGTGAAAGAATGGATCAAGACACATAATGGGTTTTCTTGCCCTACGATAGAATCAATAGATCTCCCTTTAAAAGTTGGACCGAAAATATTAACTATCTTATTTTCCATTATTCCGCGATCAAACTAATTTCATGTGAAGCTAGGCTATCCATGGCTTCGATCCATGAATTTTGTCCCTTTAGTTGTGCATAAATGTCTAAAGTTTCCATTTGGAAATGATATCTTCACTGTGCATCATAGTGGATTTAATCTTGTGTCGACCTGAGGGATTTTTTCATTAAATTTATTTTGGCCCGAACCTATGGAACCTATCAAGCCTCATGAGGATTTATTTTTCAAATCATATCGAAAGTCCAAGGAAAAAGAAATAGTATAATTATCCCTTCGAAACATGCCTCAACCTATAACTGACACACATATCTTTATGAAACAATGATTGAACCAAAAACACTTTCAAACATACAAGAACAACTCATAGAAAAACCTCCTACAATTTCCTACAAGAGGCCGCGAGATAACACAAACAATACCACTGTCCCTCCTAGAGTCAAAAAGTTTACAAAATTAAAGAGAAAGTGGTTGAACAACCTCCTATAGTTTCTTCTATTCCTCCCAAGGAAGAGAAGGAACTTATGATTTCCAAACCCTCTCTTACATAAACACAAATTGGCAATAGATTGAAATACAATCGAAGTGCAAGAGAGAGTAGGAGTAGATGTTGTGCTATTGCTCGTAAGTTAAAAACTCAAGAAAACAAGAACAACATAGAAAATCAAAATCCAAACTTACCCGAAGTAATGAATGATGATCCTATACCCTTGGCACAACATAAACAAGAACCTTCCATGGAAATTTTTATTTGACATCTCGTTGTTATAAATCTAGATGATGAAATTGACATTGCAAAGATTGATGAAAAAGTGCATGATGAGTTGAATAATTTTTTGTCTTCTTCTATGAGCTTAAATGAAAATCTCCTAAAAGGAGTGTTGAACTTGGTGCTTCCCTACTTTGGAACTTGTCATTGTCACTTTAGCTAGTTATCCGCCTTCTATTTATACCAACCAAGATTAGTATACGAATGGCCTGCTTTAGGTTGAATCTCATGTGCCTTACTAGTATTTTCATTTTCATATTTCTTTATATGACTACATGTGCATAATGTAATCCCCCATGATGTTTCGTTTGATGTATATCTCTCTTTTTGTGCATTCCTCTATATGTACATTCATTCTTCTCTATGCCATAAATTTTTTATCTTTTTCATTTGTCTTGTATTTTCCTTTTGGGGATGATGCAAGGAATCGAGACATTTAGGTCTCTTCCATGTTGACCTGAAAGGATTTTTCTTTGTTTTTTCTCTCTTTGTTTCATTCTTCCAGCTCTATGAGTATTTGGGGAATGATGACAGTTTCAAGATCTTAAAAAAATAATGTAGCAAAGACATACTGACCCCAAATCCAAAGATCCCTTATGTATTTGTGGGGCAACCCTTCCTTCCTATTTCATGATGCAACTTACTTCGGAAACATATGACTTGGCATAGGGTTTTTCAAGGGAAGATCTCATGTCTTAGGAGAAAACATTGGATACTTTAAAGAAATTTCTCATAATAATGGTGTAGCAACCGCTTTAAAGTGGGGGAATACATCAATGACATCTTTCAACATATTTCATGGCATGATTTTGTTTTTTCTTGTGACATGTCCTTTTCTGGGTGGTGTCATTGGGTTTGATGTCCTCTAGGAGTGTAAGAGCTCCCTTTTATGGCATTATGTGAATGAGGCATCCCAAAAGTGGCGATATGATATTTGTGACTTGTCCTCTCTTGGAGACGTTAGGCACAAAGTTCCCTAAGAAGAAGACCTTACATGAACAAAGAAAAATCCCCTTTAACAAAATTTTACATACATTCAAAATAATTTACAAAAAAAGGCATTACATTGTGATGCCTTATTGAAGTTATCAGGAGGATAGCTTTAGTATGGTTTGTATAATGAGAAGCCGACACACTGACATGAATTTCTCATTATACGGTGAGAAGTTGATAGACCAACATGCCTTTCTCACTAAACCACCTCATTGGGACAACTCACCTAGTGGACAGACTAAGGTTCCACTAGCCAAGATTGAGCATACATATTTTAGGACAACTCACCTAGTGGAAAGACTAAGGCTCCACTACCCTAGAGTGGGCAACGTATGTTACCAACAAACAACCCCGTTCCACATTGCATTGAAACTGTTGTGCTTGATCCTTTTGTTTATTTTTCTTGGCCTTTTGATAAGGTATGATTATGTATCTTTGTTATTGCAGCTACATACTAAAGTGTCTTGAATTTCTACTTTAGTGTGAGTTGTTAATGGGGAAAACTCTCACTAAAGTGGGGGAAAAAGGTAGTAACAGAAAAAGTATCCCTTTTCCTTAATTTAGAAATAATTGTCATTGAATTAACCTAATTTTGCCTAGGTTTAGTGTTGTAATGTGTTGCACACATTCACATTGATCTTGGGCCCCTTTTTAATAAAATTTACTTAACTTGTACCTTATTTAAGGTGTTGTAAAGTGTTGTAACATACTTTCACACTTATCTAGGGTCCTCTTAATTAATTATGGTTAATTAGAGTTAATTAGCCCCTTTAATTCAAATTTAAGCCTTATTTATGACACCTTATGAAGGATTCATTTTTGGAAAATTTGCCTCAACTTACTGGTTTGGAATTTCCCTTCAAGCTTGGCATTTTTCCCTTAATCAACCTGAATTTCACTAGATCATGAAAAACTTGAACATTGGAACCAACAGTCGTGGGTTTTGAAGTTTCAAAAATATTTGAATGACCGATCGCAAGGTCACAAAGAATTAGAACTCTAGAACCAAACGATAGGAGTTATGAGGTTTTGGAAACCTCTGACAGAAAGATCATGAGGTCATGGAGAGTTAGAACTCTAGAACCACAAGTCAGGAGTTATGAGGTTTTGGAAACCTCTGACTTATCGACTGCAAGGACAAGTCGATGGAGGTGGGGATTGCATAGGACAAGCTGATAAGTTTGCATCAGGGGGACATTGCTCTGTCATTAGGACTCTAAAGATAGTCTCCTTGATGGACCGATGAATCTCATTGGTGAGACTCGAGGACTTTGGTGGGACTCTTAATCTTGTCTCTTCAATTAGCTGATAGACTTGGAGTTGTAAAGTGAACATGGATGAGACTTTCTTATATTGGTGGGAGATGCATTGGTGTCCCCCTGATATGGTGATGAGGTTAACTTGGTAACTCATGGAGAATGTTGTGGTGGGACCTAATTGGTGATGAGGAGGAAAGTGATGGTTGGTTTTTGACTGTTGACATTTGGGTTAGTGAATGAACAGTCATCAGAGGGGCTTTGTGTTATTAGAGAGAGCATGAAAGGAGTCTCTTCGATGGCCCGACATGGCTACAACAGTTACATGTTTGTGTAGGTGTGTGTATAGTTGGAACAATTGGTTTTCTGGAACCGAAGAAACCATAGTTGAATGTCAAATATATATTGTAACACTTTGCAATGAGTAGGGTTAGATTGTTGGTTGACTGGGTTTAGTTTATTTTTGTTCTACATTGTATGCTTATGAGCATTGTAACAGTGTGAGAACAAAAATCTATTCAAAATTTGTGTACGAGGTTGATAAGGGAAATATTTGTTGATGTGAATTAACACCTGGGAGTGGAGTCTATAACTCTATATGTAATTGATTTACTATAATACAAAGTGGCTTTACTTGGTGTGTGGGTTTTCTCTCGCAAGGGTTTTCCCATGTAAATCTAGTGTTCAATTATATGTGTTCCTTAAATTGTCTGTTCTTGTGTTCTATTGTTGTGTAACTTAATGGTTGTAACTCGAATTAAATGAAATTTTTAGAATCTTTCTTGAGAATTTTTCATTTGGAAGGCATTTTTGCACCGTGCTTTTCTTACAAGTGGTATCAAAGCTTGGCCAGTTGTGTTATCCTTGTGGTTAGGGCTGGTTTTTTATGCTAATTTTGTTTAGTGGGAGTCTTGTAGAGAAAATTGATTGTCTTGATTATCGACTGAGATGGCAAGCACATCATGAAGAATAGAAATTGAAAAATACAATGGCGGTAATTTTGAGTTGCATAAAATCAAAATGGAAGACATATTGGTGGATAGAGATGTTTGGATTGTTGTTATGGGAACAAAACCATCAAGTATGAAGCAAGAATATTGGTACCTCATAAATAGAAAATCAAGAGGGTTGATAAGACTTTCTTTGGCCAATTTTGTTCTCCTGAACGTCCATGACGAGAAGAATACATGTTCTTTATGGAAGAAATTTGGTGATATTTATCAGGGAAAGCCTTTGGTGAATAAGTTATTCCAGAGGAAGAAGTTACACTCCTTGAAGATGGAAGAAGGAGCATCCGTAGCAGATCATCTGAATTTTTTTAATATGATTGTTGCTTAGTTGGCCTTAGTGGGTGTGAAGATAGAGGAGGAGTATCATTGTATTCTTCTATTATGTTACTTACCTGACATATGGGATCATTTGGTGATGGCTATTGGAAGTAAAAAAATCAAATTCAAGATAGAAGATGTGGTTGCTTCGCTACTATCCGAAGAAATGTAGAGGAAATATTCTGAGATGGCCAAGGAGACCCTTGTTGTTTGGGGTAGATCAAAGGAGAGAGGCAAGAAGAAATACAAGAAGTATAAATCCAAATTTGAACCTGGAGATCAAAGTCTCTTGGAAAGAAGTCCAAGGTGAAATGTTGGAATTATGGGAAGATTGGTCATATCCAGAAGGATTGTAAAGATGAGTAAAAGAAGAAGAAGAAAAACTATTATGATAAAGATTCTTCTCAGAGTGATTGAAATTCCTTCATTGTAGCCTTGAAAAATCAGGCATCGGATGATGTCTAGCTAATTGAATCAGGCACATCTTTTAACATGACATCTCATAGAGATTGTTTCATGAAGTATGAAAAGTATTTTGTTGGAAAAGTGTACCTGGCAAGTGATTCATCTCTTGAAATTATTGGCTGTGGAAGAGTCAAAATTCAATTTCCTAATGGAAGAATAAAATGAATTGATGATGTAATGCACATACCAGGTCTGGCTCAAAATATGCTTTCTGTCAGTAAGCTGAATGATGTTGGTGTGCAAGTCTCATTCTCGAGTGGTGGCTATAAGATGACTAGAGGTTCAATGGTGTTGGCTAGGGGTGCATAAATTGGCACTGTATACAAGCTGGATGCATAGGCTATTCAATTTAAGAGTGCCTTTGTAAACTCAAGAAAGGTTGCTCGTGTAGAGAAGGATAATGAAGTTCCTTTGGGTGGAAAATATTTGGAGGTAAAACTCCCAATAGAGAAAACCATGCTATAGCATCATAGACTCAGTCACAGAGGAGAAAAAATCTTAAAAGCCTTGAAAAATAAAAACCTAGTAGAAGGGATTCATGATTGTAACCTTGAGTTTGATTTTTGTGAATATTGCATTTATGGAAAGCAACACTGTGTTTCATTTTACTCGTCCTTATAGATCTTCTGGCATACTGGATTATGTTCACTCTTATGTATTTGGTCCAGTAAATGTTGCTTCGTTATCAAATTCTAAATATTATGTTTATTTTATTGATGATTATTCAAGAAGGGAACTTGTGTATTTTCTTAAAATTAAATCAAAAGTGTTTAGTTAGTTTAAAGAGTTTAAAAAATTGGTAGAAAATCAGACTAGAAGGAAACTTAAATGCTTAAGGATAGATAATTATGGTGAATTTTTTTCTATAGATTTTGAAAGGTATTGGAAATACCATGGAATTAAAAGGCATACAACTATGCCATACACTCCACAACAAAATGGAGTTGCTGAGAGGTTAAACAAGACACTGATGGAAAGAGTGAGAAGTATGTTGAGTAGTACTAGTCTGGAGCAAAAGTTCTGGGTTGAGGTTGTGGCTACAACATGTTACTTGGTTAATCATTCACCTAGTTAAATTCTTGTTAAAAAAATTCCTATGGAAGCATGCTCTGGTAAGAAGCCAGCTCTAAGACATATTCGTGTCTTTGGTTGTGAACCATATGTTTATGTGCCGAATGAGAAAATATCTAAGTTGGAAAACAAAGTTGTAAAATTTATCTTCATTGGCTACAAAATTAGTGTGAAAGGATACAAGCTCTGGAATCCTATTACTAAGAAGGTTGTGTACAATAGAAGTATAATATTTCGAGCATTGAAACCTTCTATAGTTGATCTACAGTCAGAGATAGAAGCAAAAGAAAATAAGGATGATGTAGTTGAAATTCCTCTAACTCTAGATAAAGAGGAACTATGAATTCAAAGTGTACCTAAAACTAAGGAGAGCTCTAGTAGTTCTAAGAGATTTGAACAGGAAGAAGAACCACAACCTCAACCTCAGCCTGTGAGGAGGTCTACACAAGAAAAGCGACAACTTGATAGGTATGGATTTTCCATGTTGGATTCTAGTTAGGACTATGCTTTGATTACTATTATTGATGAGCCTAGGACTGTGAAGAAGGAAATTAATATGTGTGATTCAAATTCCTAGTTGGAAGCCATGAATGAGGAAATGGCATCATTAAAAAAAAATGAAACCTGGGATTTGGTACCTTTTCTTGAAGGTCAAAAGCCTGTTGGCTGTAAATGGGTATTTAAAATGAAAATTGGTCTATAAGGCAGTGTGGAGAAGTATAAAGTTAGGTTGGTTGTGAAAGGTTATTCCTAGGTGGAGGGAATTGATTATGGATAAATATTTTCTCTTGTAGCTAAGCTGACATCTATCAGATTTATTTTGTCACTTGCAGCTCCATATGACTTAGAGGTGGAGCAGATGGATGTGAAGACATATTCTCTTCATGGAGATCCAGAAGAAGAAATTTATATGTTCCAACCTGAGCACTTCGTTGAAAGAGGTAAAGAAATTCTGGTTTGAAAGTAAAAGAAATCTCTGTATGGTTTAAAGAAATCACCTAGAATGTGGTACCAAAATTTTGACACCTTTGTGTTGTCATTGAGATTTCTAAGATCAAAATCAGATCATTGTGTGTACTAAAAAATTGAAAATGATTGTTTACTTATTATTTATCTGTATATGGATGATATGTTATTCTTTGGGAATAGTAAGGGTAGGATTTCTAATTTCAAATCTCAACTTTTAGCGTAGTTCAAAATGAAAGATTTAGGTGCAATAAGGTATATTCTAGGTATGGAAATTAGAAGGGATAGGGGAAGTAGAAAGCTTTGGCTCAATCAGAGTAAGTATATTAATATTGTTCTTCAAAGATTTATTATAACATATTGCAAGTAGTTAGTTGTTCTAGTGTTGTAGAGAATGAAGCTATCTATTGAAGATTATCCAAAGTCTACTAATGAGATGGAGGACATGACTAGGGTGCCTTATGCAAGTGTAGTTGGTAGTTTTGTGTATGCAATGGTTTGTACTAGGCCAAAATTTTCCCAAGAAGTGGGAGTACTTAGTCGATTTATGGATAATCCAAGAAGACTGCATTGGGATGTTGTGAAGAGAGTTTTCAGGTATTTGAAGAGTACTTTAGAGTATGCTTTGTGTTATCATGGAAAATCAGTTGGATCATAGAGATATATTAGCATTCATGGGTATGTGGATTCTGATTGGGTAGGGGACATTGATAGAAGAAGATCCACTAGTGGATACATCTTCATGTTATTCAGTGGTGCAGTTAGTTGGATGCGAAAGAAAAAGGATGTAGTCGCTTTATCTACTACTGAGGTGAAGTACATGGCAGCAACACAAACCTGTAAGGAAGTCATTTGGATTAAGAATTTATGTTCTTATGTTGGGTTTAATGTAGGGCAGATTACTATTTGTTGTGACAATCAAAGTGCTATTTTTTTGGCAAAAAATCCCACTTTGCATGCCACGATGAGGCATATTGATGTTCAATATGATTTTGTTCATGATATGGTGGAGGATGGAAAGGTTAATCTTGAAAAATTGGATACTCTCAAGAATGTCACTAATGTGTTGACAAAGCCTGTGAGCACAAACAAGTAAAGGTGGTGTGCCAATTTGATGGGCCTTCGGGCCTATGATATTCAATAACTTCGAGTTTGGAAGAAGCGAGTAAGTATTCGTCAAGTGGGAGCATGTTGGAAAATGTGCCTCAACTTGTTGGCTTGGAATTTCCCTTAAAGTTTGGCATTTTCCCCTTAATCGGCCTAATGTCACTAGATTGCAGAAAACCAGAACTTTGGAACCACCGATCATGGGTTTTGAAGTTTGAAAAACCTTTGACTGATCGATCGCAAGGTCGCAGAGAATTGGAACTCTAGAACAACAAGTCGGGAGTTATGAGGTTTTGAAAACCTTTGAATAATTGATTGTGAGGTCATGGAGAGTTGGAACTCTAAAACCACAAGTCAGCAGTTATGAGGTTTTGGAAACATTCGACTTACCAACCACAAGGACAAGTTGATGGAGGTGGGGACCACATATGACAAGCCGATAAGTTTACATCAAGGGGGACGTTATTATGCTGGCAGGACTCTAAAGATAGTATCCTCGATGGACCGATGTCTCTCATCGGTGACACTCAGGGACTTTGGTGGGACTCTTAACCATGTCTCTTCGATGAGCTGATAGACTTGGAGTTGTAAAGTGAACATGGGAGGGATTTCCTTATATCGATGGGAGACGAATTGGTGTCCCCCTAATATGGCGATAAGGCTGACTTAGTAACCAATAAAGAATTTCATGGTGGGACTCGATTGGTGATGAGGTGGAAAATGATGGTTGGTTGTTGACTATTGACATTTGGGTTAGCGAATGAACAGTCATCAGAGGGACTTTGTGTTATTGTAGAGAGCATGAAAGGAGTCTTTTCGATGGCCCGACATGGCTGCAATAGTTACATGTTTGTGACAATTTGTGTATAGTTGGAACAATTGGTTTTATGGAACCGAAGCAACCATGGTTGGATGCGAAATATATATATTGTAATACTTTGCAATGAGTAGGGTTAGATTGTCGGTTTATTGGGAAAAAATGATTTTTGTTCTACATTGTATGCTTACAAGCATTGTAACAGTGTGAGAGAATAAAACTATATTCAAAATATGTGTATGAGGTTGATAAGGGAAATATTTACTATTGTGCATTAACACCTAGGAGTGGAGTTTGTAACTCTATATGTAATTGATTTACTATAATACAAAGTGGCTTTGCTTGGTGTGTGGGTTTTTCTATTGTAAGGGTTTTCCCATGTAAATATGGTTTTCAATTTTGTGTGTTTCTTAAATTGTTTGTTCTTATGTTTTGTTGTTATGCATCTTAATGGTTGTAACTTGAATTAAATGAAATTTTCTGCACTTCTTTCCAGACAATTTTGCATTTGGAAGGTGTTTCCGCATTGTGCTTTCCTTACATTCATCCCAACACCTAGTATTCAAATTGTAAAACATTTAATTTGGAAAATTTTAGGCCCTAGAAAATGATACTAAGATCCATTCACCCTAGGTGGTGAATGGGTCCTCCTTCTATAGGACTCCCCTTTCTTTGCATATTTGACATGGGTTTTTGATGTTATTTCACCCCTTAAATGAAAGGTCCTAGAAACTTGTGCCAGGACCCATTTTCCCTAGGTGGTGAATGTGCCCTCCCTTAATAAAGACCCCCTTTTTGAAATTAATTCTGGTGGTATTTTAATAATGTCCATTACCAGATTTGGTGTCAACTTGAATTGTTTGAATTTTAGGGTTAATCTCTAGATTTAGTATAAATAAGGGGTTAATTCACATTGTTTCATCCTAAGAAACCTAGCAAGTTTGAGAGAGCATCCTAATACTTTACAAGAGCATTATAGAGCACTTCAAGAGAATTTTCAAAGGCATTATAAGGCAGATTATCAAAATTTGATTGCAACAATTCAAGATCATTTCATCATGTCTAAGGCATAGTGCATTCCTACATGTTGTTGAGCTAAGATAGTGATGTAGCATTGAAGATCTACTTGTAAGAATTGCTTCACATCTTATTCATGGATCAAGATCTACATTCTTCATGGACACTTCGTGTTAGATTATAGATTTACATTCCAATACAATGTCAAAGTATCAACATTGTATATTTTTGTGGCAACAACAATTGTACTCCCTTCTTGGAGATAGTACAATTCCTTACCTAACTTGGACCTATTTTGGTACCCTCACATTAATTATCTTTTAATTCATCATCAATAGGCCCCTAAGACCCATTATTTTAGATCTCAAGGCTTATTTCAACTAAAAACCTAACAAAATAATCTAAAACATCAAAAATCCCCAAAACCCACCCGAAAAGTCTAGAGTGCCCTAGGTGGGACACATTCACCACCTTGGGTGAATGAGTCCCATTTGGGGCTTTTAAAAGTTTTGAGCAGGAAAATCACCTTTTTAATTAATTTTTTTGGTTTATTTTGGCCTTTGAGATCTAGATAATGATAAATTAGGTGTTAATGCCTATATAAGAAAGTTTCTAAGTCATTATTTCATCTAAGCAATCTAAGAAAGTATTTTTCAAGAGAAATTTCAAGAGACAAGCAATACAAATCTTCAAGCATTCTTCCACAAAAGCATTTGAGTTTTTAAAAAAAGCAAAGTTGAAGTCTTGGAGCAACATTAAGGTGTTTTTAAAAATTTTCAATCTCAAGAGTTGATCATGGTTGTCTATGGTGAATCATGATGGATTTTAGCTTGGGGAAATGCAACTAGCCATCAAGACAAGCCTAAGGACTTGTTTCCTAAGTGGTTCCATCCTCCATTATCACTCTACATTCAGCCTAAGGAAGGTACAAGCATCATTAAGGATCGTTTGGTTGATTAGAGGTCTCTCAAAGTGAGTTATTCATCTTCATGTTTCCATTCATGCATCATATTCTTACACATTAGAATAGGGTCACATTATGTTTCAGATTTCCTAGTCTTAGACACACTTAGGACTAGGGTTTATGTTCACATTTACATTCAAGTTTCATTGTTTCTATCAAGGTTTAATTACCAAACTATGGTTTTGATCGAGGCAAACCTCCCATAAGAAAATCAACTCTATATTTTGTTTTGCATGTATTTTTATAGATTCAGATCCAGAAATCAATTTGGAAGGGAAGGGCATAGATTGGAGCATAGATCTAAACTTTAAATATTCAAAAGATCGAAATAGGACTGATTCGCCAGAAGTGGTGAATGAGTCCCACTACAGGTGTTTTCCAAGATTTTTGCAGATTTAGATACCCTTTTTCCTGAAATCTATTCTTGTGTAGAAACTATGATCTAGGATTGATTCACCCAGATTGGCGAATGAGTCCTAGCATGTCAAATATTCGTATTTTTTAGTGTTCCAGAATCCATTCAAGTTTTCTTGAGATTCCCTGGGGCACACAATTCCTCCTATATCTTATTATTATATTTTTCGTACATTTCAAGGTGATTGTATAGGTCATTGCATCATATTAGGGTTTAATATTACATCTTGTGTTGCATTTTTCTTTCCAAGTCTTAACTTGGTCGTGAGCCCCTCATTAGCTTATAATCAGCCCCTAGGATAGCCCTATTGCAAGATCTCTTTCTCTTTTGCATTGAGATCTCTATGGTTATCCCTGAGTGGAATAGCTGAAAGTGGGTGTGTTCTATACAATAACACTCTCATCCCCCATTTTCATCGGTTCCATTTTGGTGAACCTGCATTTAGAACATCACAATTCTAATTTGGAGTGCATCATCATCCTAGATCTTTCTTGCATTGAAACTGCATTAGGATTTACATTAGTTAATTTGCATTCTAGGGTTTTCAAATATTGCATTAGTGAAAGTTCATATAGCTTGCATTTTTGTATCTCATTTCATTGCAATTCACACAAAATCTGCATTTACACTTAGAATACAAATCATACAACATACAAAACATAGAAACCAATTTTTCTTTTTGAAAACTTTGAAAAAATCTCCATTGGGACTCATTCACCACCTTGGGCGAAAAAATCCCAGTGCAAATTTTAAACTACATTTTATAGAGTTAAACTCCCTATTTATGATCTTTTGTTTGTTGTTAAAACCTTTTTGTTTTAGTTTGCATACTTTCAGTTACATTCAAATCATTAGAAGTAGTATAATTTACATTCATTACAATTGTGGATATAATTAATTTCTTTCACTTTTCATTTTCAGCATTACTTCATAGTTTAATTAGATCATATTACATTTGGTATACAATAGAAAACAAAACCAGAAACAAGATCAAACACCTAAACGACTTAGAGAAAGTATAGTTATTTTTCTATGTCAAATCTCTCTTTCCAAGTTAACCTAACCCTTAAGCCTTTTAGTAGTGATTACTTTGACATGTTAGATGGATCCCTTGAGGATTTCATCTCACAAGGTTCATCCACTAAGGCTTGTTATGACAAACCAAAAATAAGAGACGTTAATGTGATTCAACCTCAACTTATCCTTTACCCACCTTCACACAAATTTAAAACTCAAAACAAACCTGTTTACAGTCTTGAACCACCTAAGAACAATGTTTTGGAGCAATCAAGTAATAATACCATTGATCATACATATAATACTAGAAACAATCCACAACTAAAACAACCAACTCGGACAACCTTACCTTTGCCTAATCCCACCTTGCCTAGTGCTCCTTGTTTTCCTTCACATAGTATTCTTATTGAACAACTTAAGAATACTCTTGCAAAGATATCCCTATGGGACCTAATTCAGAATTCACCTAATTATCACACTATGCTTCAAACATCCTTACAACAAGTTATGATCCCTCCTAATACAAATGAAAATGATGTGGCAGCTCTAATACAAGGAATGAATACAATTAATGTAGACATTACCTTTCACCAACATGAGCTCCCTCCCTTGTAGATGAGAAAGAGACATGATTCCTTCATGATAATAGCCAAATTCAATAGAACAGGAATAAAAAGAACCCTTAGTGATAATGGCTTAGCCCTTAATGTGTGTAGTGTGAAGCTTTTAGATAGATTGGGCATGGAAAAATAAAAAATTAAGCCTCACTCCTTATTGATTCAAGGATTTGATAATGTAGGAAATCAACCGCTTGGTGTGATTACTTTACCTATTACACTTGGAAAGGCCACCTTACAAAATCCTATCCATGCTATGCCTCATGATCTTTCATACAATCTTCTTTTAGGAAGACCTTGGATTCATGAGATGCATGCGGTTCCTTTGCCTCTTCATCATATCATGAAATATGTCTATAACAAAAAGGTATACCAAGTTGAAATAGACCCTAAGCCTGAAATTTGCTTACAAGTTAAAAAAGGAATGACAATTCCTCTAAGCACATTAATTCCAACATCAAACATAGAACCTATGAAAGAAGAAAAACAAGAAATGGAAATAGTGTCAAAGTTATTGGATGATGATTGGGGTTTTTTGGAATTCACACCCTCATTTATGGGAGAGTACATAATCACAAATAAAGAATATGAAAAAAGAAGAAGCAACCAATGGTAATATCAACACATAATTCAAAAGAACAATCACAAGCATCTACCTCATCCACTTTAGAACAATACACAAGTTATACAACAAAATTTGATGAGATAGGTTATCAACAACCACCAAACCCAAAAGAAATGGAAATAATTTATAGGGGAGGTTATGAACTTATGAAGTAATTAGGCTATAGTTGAAAAGGATGTGGAAAGAAAGAATAAGGCATCCATGTTCCTGTAGAACCTAATACGCAAGAGACAAAAAGTGGTTTGGGATATTGTCCTTGTAATATTATGCAAGCAAAAAAAAGACTCTTGCTAAACATCAAAACCATCATGTGTAACCCTAAAATAACTGTCACCTTGAAAAATATGGAATTAGTTGATACAACTTGTGAAGAATCATTGGTGTTTTTTGAAGATGATGAAGCCTTGAAAGAAATGATAGGATTTTATGAAAAACTATTCACTCCTTCTAAAAAGAGGCGAATTACATGTGATATGATTAGTACCAAGAAAAAAAATGGAGAAGAAGAAAGTAGTGAAGTTGACATGAACAAAGAAGAATACAACCCTAAATTTTTGAAAAAAAATTCACTTCCTTTAGGAGATACAATGGACATATAGATGGATATTAACAATGAAGAAAAGGTGATTAAGATAGGAAAGTTCCTTGATGATGAAAAACAAGAGGAACATGCAACTTTGCTTCATGACTTTCCTGAAATTTTTGCTTGGAATTTTTTAGATATGTCGAGAATTGAACCTAAGATTGTAACACACAAAATAGTCCTTGCTGAAACTGCTAAGCCCGTCAGACAAAAGATTTGAAAAATAAACCCTAAGATAGCCTTATTAGATAAAGCCGAGATTGAAAAGCTCATTGAAGCTAGCTTTATAAGACCTATAGATTATTCTCCTTGGATCTCAAACATTTTCGCAATCACAAAATGAGATAATTGTACTATGATGTGTACAAAATTTCATGATTTGAATAAAGCATCTTTAAAAGATGACTTTCATCTTCCTAATATTGACATGATAGTAGGCTCGACTATGGGACATGCTTTGTTGCCATTAATGAATACATTTTTTGGGTACAATCAAATATTTATCAACCCTCAAGACCAATATAAAATAACATTTACAACAACTTGGGGAGCACTTTGTTGGGTAATGATGCCTTTTGGATTGAAGAATGCGAGCACAACATATCAATGAACGATGACATTAATATTTCACGATTACATACATAAGATTTTGGAAGAAGATGTTGATGATATTTTAGCTAAATATTTAACTAGACAAGACAATGCGAATGTCCTCCAAAAAATATTTGAGTGAATGCAAAAATACAACATGAAATTGAATCTAAAAAAGTGTGTCTTTGGTGTAGATAGTGGAAAAATTCTAGGGTTTATCATATCTCATAGAGGAATCAAGGTGGAAACAAAGAAATTGATGCTATAGTTAACATGCCACCTCCTAGAAACATTTCTCAATTATGCACCTTACAAGTAAGAATACAAGCTATCTGTCATTTTGTAGCATCTTTAGTGGATCGAACATTACCATTTACACATCTCGTCAAGAAATATGTGCATTTTGATTCAAACAAGGATTGTAAATAGGATTTTGAGAGTTTGAAAGAATATCTTATCACTCCACCTATTTTACAACCTGTTATGCAAAAAAAGACCATTCATCCTATATACAACAACATCAGCCCATGCTCTTGCAACATTGTTAGCTGAAAAAAGATGAAAATGGTAAAGAACACCCTATTTATTACATTAACCGAACCTTGATTGAATACGAGAAACAATACACAATGATAGAGAAATAATGTTTGGCTCTTGTATTAGCTACTAGTAAGTTGTGGCATTACTTATTGAATGCTGAAATACATGCGATGACAAAACTTGACCTTTAAGACATATTTTCACTAAAACAGACTTATCAAGATGCTTAGCTAAATGGGTGATGTTGTTAACTGAGTTTGACCTTAATTTTGTTTCGCAATAATCAATTAAGGGCCAAGCCTTGACCAGACAACTAGTTGATGCTCCTTCCCCTTTAGCGTTACCTAGTAATGATTCTTTCCCTGACGATAATGTATTGACAATTGAAACTAATAGATGGGAATTATAATTTGATGGATCTAAGTGTAGAACTAGCTCCCATGTGGGGATTATAATAATACTACCCACAGGAGAGCCTATTCCCTTATCATATCAGTTAAAATTCCTATGTACAAACAACACTGCCGAGTATGTTTAGCATTGCTTGGTGGATTGCACATTGCTTTAATTATGGGTGCTAGAGACATTAAGATATTTTGTGATTTATATTATTCATTAAATAAATAAATGGAACCTATCAAGAAAAGCATGACAAATTATCAAAATGAAAGGATCTTACAATGAATTTATTAGAGAAGTTTGAATAATTTACCATTGACAACATCCCTCGAAAAGATAATTGATATGTAGATGCAATGGCAAGTGCAACTTCCCTTATATCTCCTCAATATTCTTCAAAAGACTCCACCTTCATTGCGCATAAAGTTATGAAACCATCTGAAGATAAATCATAAGAAGTATTCGAAACCACCATGGAAGACCTGAGTGAATGGTACAACATGATATTCAACTATTTGAAAGATAATACCTTTCTCAAGCCAAAAAATAAGAACATCTGAGGCTGCCTATGAAAACTTGCATCTAAGTAAATAATTATTCCTGATGTGTTGTATCAAATATCATTTAATGGTCTCTTACTTAGCTGCCTTAAATTTTTTGAAATACCCACAACACTTGAACAAGCTCATGCAGGTGCTTGTGGTGGAAAAAAATTAGTTTAAAAACTTATCTGCATAGGATACTACTGGAGAAATATGGAACAAGATTTCTTTACATACGTAAAAAAATGTCACAAATGTCAAGAACATAGCAATCTGAATCAGGCTCCTACCTATGAATTTCGAGCTTAGGTTCCTATCTAGCCCTTTGTGGTTTGGGGTTTAGAAATCATTGGAAGAATATCACCACCTTCCTCCACTAAACATACATTTATAATCACTCAGCAAATTACTTCATGAAGTGGGTAGAAGCTATTCCCCTTCATTCAACAACAACTAATGTGATATATGTCATTTCATATTGGAACACATTATTGCTCACTTCAAACTTCCTTCTGTGTTAGTTTCTGAAAATAGAAGACCATTCAATAACAATGATGCGAAGTTCTTAGAAATATTTAACATACAACATCGCTTTTCAACACCCTACTATACACAATCTAATGGTCAAGCCGAATCAACTAATAAAACCCTTGAACACATATTAAAGAAAATAGTTAGCAAACATAATAAGGATTGACACATGCAATTAACATATGCGCTATGGGCATATCACATGAGTATTAGATTATCCACAAGGACTACACCTTATAATCTCATCTATGGTACTGAGGCAATAATCCCCTTAGAGTTAGAGATTCCTACATTAAGAATTTCCCTTCAAGGACTTTTTGATGACAATAATTATAAACAACAATGGTTACATTAGCTTGAAATTCTTGAAAAACAACACACCAACACTCTTGAGAACCTTTAGGCTTACTCTAAGAGAATGCAGTGTCGCTACAATGAAAATGTTATCTC
Source organism: Sequoiadendron giganteum (assembly GCA_007115665.2). Classification (NCBI taxonomy): domain Eukaryota; kingdom Viridiplantae; phylum Streptophyta; class Pinopsida; order Cupressales; family Cupressaceae; genus Sequoiadendron; species Sequoiadendron giganteum. The sequence goes on from CM021102.1 coordinate 79,085,102, forward strand.
ATGTATTCAATAAAGGTGATTTTGTGTTATGTGAGAATCAATGTAACGTCAATACTGACCTAACTGATAAAGGAAAATTCATCCCTAATTGGTTAGGAACTTATATAATTAATGTGAGCTATGGGTCTGGTATATACATGTTAACATAATTGGATGACACACGTCTTAAAGAACCTATAAATGTCGCAAATCTATGTTGTTACTATGTCTAATGGTATTGAATAGTGTGAACAATAAAGAAATGGTGTTATAGTTACTAGAACATGTTTTATGTGCTCTCGCATTGTTTCATCCTTAACAAAAACTTATTTGTGTCTATTGAATAATAAAATTATTTAAATTAGGTTTTAGATGGTTACTTTAGGTTTCATGCTATTCAAGATAATCTTGTGTGTTATGTTAGATTAGATCCTTATATGCATTTAATGTTTTTTAATTAGATGATAGGTGAATTTAATTTAGCAAAACATACTTAATCACAATGTTGCATCTGAGAAACTATCTAGAATTAGTTTTAATTAGATCACATAAAACATTTTAAATCATGGAGACATTCATTAAATAGTCTTACAAATATTATTTTATCAATCACATTGCCATTTAACATTAAACACATAAACACAAGTAATAAAACATCAAGTGCTCATATATATATCAAAGTTTTGTGTACATGTAATCAATATACAATGCTAATGAGGTCAATGATTGCTAGATCCCTCAGGATCTGGTGCTCACATGTATCTAGAGGTGGTCCATCAAAAGATGGTGGTATGCGATCATGATCGCGAGATGCCTAGTGCATTAAGAACAAACTGTAAACCCTATACCTATCCAAGGGCCTCCCAACACTCCCCTGGTAGCTAATATCTCTCCACCTGTAGTCTAGGTACCTATGACGACAGTCTCTCAAACTCTGCTAGGGTTTGAGATGATTGGACATCTTGGGCAGCCTCGACTCGGTGGACATTCCTCCTGAGACTCTCATATGCAGTTTACAGCCTGACGTACGGCTCAAACACCTCTGGATCCCACTCCATGATGGGTGGGGGAACATAGTCTGTATTAGTAGCCTTCTCGTAGACTGATGGGGGCACTATATTGGCTACAACCTAATGATAGAGATCATGAAGGTCTCTCACAGCTCCTACGAGATAGAAACCATAAATATAATTAGTAGACATCATGATATATATAGAAATAAAATTACAACATAAAGCATGAGCATAAGCATAAAGCATGGCAGTAAATAAAATATCATCACCTAGCTCTCTGGATGGCTATGTAAGGATAGACTCGTCATGTGTAGGGGGCATGGAGGATATGCTAGCCTCTCCATGACTATAGGTTCTATTACCTACTGCAGCTATTGATCATCATCTAGTAACATGAATGGGAGATGGCTCTCCCCACTCATGGCCCATTGGATCCTCATCCACTGCCTCACTACCCTCACTCATCAACTACTCCTCATCCTCATCCTCCTCTTCCTAACCATCATAATTGGGATCAAAAAACTCATCATACTCATCATCTATCACATCTCTGAATATCTTTGCAGCCCTGAAGCGTATCTCCTCAACCCTATCCTCCTCATCTCCTTGATCTAGGAGTGGCCCTGCATCACCTATCAACTCATCCATCTATAATATCAGAGTCGATTGTGTTGCTGACCACCACTCCTCATAGGCATTTGTGGTATTGACGTCATCAACAACGGAGACTAGACACATATCAAGATCATCATCATCAGAGTCACTATAGATGACATCATCGATAGTGAATCGTCTAGAATCACCAAGCTTTTGGGTACTCCATATTGATCTCCTGAAAAAGGGTCATGCCATAGGTGCTATCTAGACCTGACCAAACTATCGCATGACGCGATCATAGTAGAAATGTCATACTATGTAATTGTTTCTTCTTATCAAAATCATGTCCATCTGTAATCTCCTCATCTGATGAGTCTCATATGACCACTTTGGAATAAGCTGGTAAGGTCTCCATGTGATCTCCTCCTCATCCAATCAGTCGAATCAGACTTTCCAAAAATGCAAGTCACCATATTGCCATAACTTCCATAGGGGATAATTGAATGCACGAGGATACCCTAGGGCTGATGTGCATGGAAATCCTATCGGTCTACTGTACATGATATGCTCTAGGAACCACACCTATAGTAGTGTATAGTGTACCCTACTGTCGATCTCCTGACATGAAAATTGCACAAGATTGTAATATAAGTGCATTAGGATGATGCACCCCTAGACATAGACAGTCTTGTGCCCTGCCATTCTCTGAGTCATGTGTACTAGTCCACCCTCTAAGTGTGATCCTTGACTGTCAAGGATGAGTACTAGTGCTAATGTGAACATCACAATCTGTGCAACAAGTGGGGCCCATGAATATAGTAGCATAGCTATATTGATCCATGGCCTCACCATACCATCATGCACTGGACATCCAAGGCAATACTATATATTGTATTTCATTTCTTGAAATGACCTCTCCACTAGGAAACATACCCTCTCACCCTGAATCAAAACTCAGAGTATGCAATGTACATCCTCTAGCATGATGGTCATCTCGTTGGAAGGAAGATGAAACATGCATGTGTCTATATTCCATTACTTTTCTAGTGCCATAAACATAGCATCATGGTACCTCATGGGGGGCATGAGGTACACCTAGTACAACCCCATAGTATGTAATGTCTTTGTGTTCTTTGCTGAAAGTGTGGGGGATAGGTCTCAAAGTTGACTGATCTGTCTACCACCTAGAAGTTGGCGTGAATGGGGTGGAATCTAACAAAACAGTAAGAATATGTCCTATAAGAATTCTACACTATTAAATCTATACATCGACAATCAAAAAAGTGTACTAAAGTTGTTCTAGTGTACTATTCCAAGGGTCCTAGACACTTTAGACCCCTTTTGGGACACTTTGCAAAGAAACGAGACACTTTACGACAAAAAGGGACACTTCACGACAAAAGGGGACACTTCTTGACAAAAGGGGACACTTTGTGAAAAAAGGGAGGCTTTGTGAGATTTCCTTCCAAGGCCCTAAATTAACCTATAAATGCATACAAATCATAAAATAAATGTGTAAGGACAAAGCTAAGACAAAAAAATCAACTCACCTAATAATAATGCTCATCGTGGGCCACCTGATACCGTAGGACGTCTAGTCTCACATGCATGTAATCTCGTTAGCTGAACATCTCCAATCACTGTTCACCAAACTCAAGCTACAAGAAGGTAAATGACAAAATAGTTAGAATTTACTTCACTTTTTACTCTTATATAAGTTAAAATTAGGGTTTTTTACTATATTAGGATTAAAAAGTACCTTTCATTCAAATTAACATAACAGGTGCTAGAGAGCTCCATTTTCGACGTTGTTTGTTGTGTTTGAATCATGATTCCACTCCTGTTCTCATCAAATGTCTATCATTATGTAGTATGGTACTTGGAAATACCCTATGATGTGACCTACCTTATTCGATGTCGCTAGAATGCTACCTTAATTCCACCTCCATAAAGCAAGTGGAATCAAGGGGGCATACATCTACCCTTGAATGTGATTTCTAGAAAGAAGTTAGATAAGAGGATATTTGGACAACTAATGAATTCATGTTGTAGGATGTGGTTCCTAACATTTTGGTTTTTTAGATAACTAGAGTGGGGGCTTCATACTCGTGTATGAGTATCCTTTTATGAAATAAAGTGTATTGTTCAGAGTCCTTTAGCTTGCATATGCATGTAGATTTATATGGGTGCTAAAGTGGGGGCTAAATGTGGCAATAAAAATTATGCTTCCTTCTTGGAGATAGTATAATTCCTTGCCTAATTTGGACGTATTTTGGTACCCTTGCATTATTTACCATTTAATTCATCATCTATAGGCCCCTAAGATTCATTATTTCAGATCTTGAGGCTTATTTTAGCTAAAAACCCAACAATATTATCTAAAACATAAATAATCCCGAAAACCCACCTCAAAAATCTAGGGTGGGACTCATTCGTCACCTTGCATGAATGAGTCCCCCTAGGTGGGACCCATTTTCCACCTTGGGCGAATGAGTACCATTTGGGTATTTTTTAAGTTTTGAGTGGGAAAATCACCTTTTTAAATCAAATTTTTGGTTGATGTTGGCCTTTGAGATCTAGATAGTGGTAAATTAGGTGTTAATTCCTATATAATAAAGTTTCTAAGTCATTATTTCATCTAAATCTAAGAAATAATTTTTCAAGAGCAATTTCAAGAGACAAGCATTAAGAATCTTCAAGCATTCTTCCATAAGAGCATTCAAGTTTTAAAAAAAAAGAAAATTTGAAGTCTTGGAGCAGCATTAAGGTGTTTTTGCAAGTCTTCAAGCTCACTTTCATCCAAGATCTAGCATTGTCAAGAGTTTATCATGGTTGTCTATGGTGAATCATGATGGATTTTAGGTTGGGGAGATGCAACTAGCCATCAAGCCAAGCCTAAGGACCTATTTCATGAGTGGTTCCATCCTCCATTATCACTCTACATTTAGCCTAAGGAATGTACAAGCATCATTAGGGCTCATTTGGGTGATTAGAGGTATCTCAAAGTGAGTCATTCATCTTCATGTTTCCATTCATGCATCATATTTTTACACATTAAAATAGGGTTACATTGTGTTTCAGATTTCCTAGTCTTAGACACACTTAGGGCTAGGGTTTATGTTCACATTTACATTCAAGTTTCATTGTTTCTATCAAGGTTTAATTACCAAACTAGGGGTTTGACCAAGGCAATCCCCCATAAGCAAATCATGTCTATATTATGTTTTGTAGGTATTTTTACATATTCAAATCCAGAAATCAATTTGGAAGGGAAGGGCAGAGATTGGAGCACAGATTTGAACTTTAAATTCTTGAAAAATCAAAACATGACTGATTCACTAGAAGTGGTGAATGATTCTTACTATAGGTGTTTTTCAAGATTTTTATAGATTCAGATACCCTTTTTTTGTGAAATCCGTTCTTGTGTAGAAATGGTGTTCTGGGACTATGTTAGAACTATAAAATTTTGAATTTTTACAGTCTATTTGCATTCAAGGGTTTCCAACATTGAGTCCTTATCATGAGTATAAAATCCCCTCTTTGCATTGCCTTGCTTATTTTTTGTCATGTGACCCATTTGAATCCGTCTACCTCTCCTGATTTCATTGAAATACCCATATCGGCAAGACATAGTAAAAGTCTCCCCGAGATATATTTTTCACTAACATGTGTTTGTTGCAGACAATCGGCAAGACTTTTCTTTTGTTTCGGCGACTGAGAAGATTCATATCGGCATATGCTGGGGCGTCATTGTAGTGTCACGGCGAATCCAATTGGTCTTGCCAACTAGCATGTGGAGTGGTTGTTTCGGCTAAACTGAGGGGTATCGGCATGAGGTCATTGCAAAATCATTCTATCTTACCGATTGGTTTGCGAGAAAATGTCTCGGTAAGACTTATGTGCATCGGGGAAGGTCTTAGCGAAGTGACTCTTGTCTCGCCGAACTAAGTACAAGGGGATTCAAAAGGCTCTTGGAGAGAGTATTGGGGTCTTGCCGATTTAAAAGATATGCTGATAGAGATATGCATCGCCAAGAAAATAAATTTTTGATGTGAGTCTTTCAGAGAGTTTTATTGTCTTACCGAAGGTATTATTTCATTGGTAGGGTTTATTTCTTCGAAAAGAGAACTTGGTGGATATGCCAAAGGGAGAATTCATCGGTGAAAGGGTGATTTTTTCTCAGTGACTATGACTTGAAGAATGCATATCGATATGACACAATGAAGTCTATGTAGCATCTCCCTGACTCAGAATTGTTATAGTGACACAAAAAGGGGAATGACAACCATCATTTTTTATATCCTAGGTGTCGATAAGACCACATAATGTCTTGGCGAGAGGTGTAATAGACGTTGCAAAAGGACTTCGCCCCAAATTTGAAAGTTTCTCATCGAAGGGACATTTGATGCGACAGTGCCAGTTTCAAATTGGTTTTCATTCATGGTTCATTAATGGCACGATGGGGTATAACAATAAAGATTGTATCAATTCCTCAGTTCTGAATTGATTGCAGGTGAATTGGCATGCTGAACAAAGAACCGGGACGTTTTTCAATCTGAGGAGCTCGAGCAAAATACTGTAAGTGACTGTTCCTTAGTTTTTGCATTTCGATTATGTGAGCTTGAGAATGGAGTCTTCTGGTTCTAGAAAGGGTAAGGGTGGAAAGCCTGGTGAGAGTGGTGTGTCAAAAGGAAAGAAATAGAAGGTTGATATAGAGCATGAGGGAACTGAAAGGAGGTTGAACCAAGACCTTATTGATCAATTACCTGGTTCGGGCCCTAAAGCTAGAAGGTCTGCACAGCTTAGGGTAGAAGTTCATAAACTAGATGACAAGTGCAAGTTCATAGGTGATGTCTGGACTGCCATAAGAGGTTATGAGCTTTTCAATTTCCATTACCATAGAAGAAACCATTTTGAACCAGTCTGCAACCCATGGAAGTTAAATGTAAGGAAACTGGTGTGCCTAATATTTTTGTAAATGCAGAATTAGTAAAAGTGCTTGAAGACAATTATGATCCAAAACATAAGGCTATATGTGACCCATTTGGAAAACCACAAATATATGTGTCTAAAGAAGCAGTGGGTGAGGTTTTCAAATTGGAAGGGTTTTGCAATGAGGAGATCAGTTGCAAAGAGTTGGAAAAGGAATTTTCGAGAATGGATAGAATCTTTAAGGGTTGGAGGTTGCCTATTCATAGAGTTAAACAGGGTAGTGAATCATAACCTTTGCAAGATAGTGAGGGGCCTCCTTATCATGTAGATTTGTTTGAACCTTACATGAAATACACATATTTCTCAGTGTGTCAAGTGTTGGGGATAGATGCCCCGGAACTCATGTCAATTGTGCCAATGATTATCATAACAAATATTCAGTATCATAACTCCAGGCCATTCGATTATGCTTCATATATTGCTAGGGAGCTTGATTCAGGATTGATGGCTATAAAGAGTGGAGCTTCTATTGTTCATCTCAGGCACTATTCGTTGTTGATGCACTTGGTGCTATATTTTGGTCAGGAATTGGGAGTATGGCCTCCAGAAATGAGAATTTTTCAAATTGGTAAGGAGGGTGAGGCATTGCCTGTTTAGCTGTGGACTGCTATTTGGGACAGCCGGTTTGCCAATGCTAGTTTCATCCACTTTGAGGAATACTTTGTGAAAAATTTGTACAGGTTGTATAAGTATCCTTGTAACTATTCATTGACTAATGAGATTAAAAGGTTTCTTCGTCCCAAAGATTTCAATGGGCCAATTGATCATAATTGGGGTGAGTGGTATTATTTGGAAGGAGCTACAATGATCAAGGTGTATGGATTTGAAGGTACCCCTTTTATTCTACCAAGGACAGTTCCAAACAGAATTGCATATTTGGAAATTGTTAGACAAATGGATTACAGTAGTGTGATGATTTTCAATTCTTATGGGAAGTAGGCTTTTATGCCTAGTACATTATGCTTTGGTGATTTCACTGTGTTGGCCAAGGAGGGATATAATTCAATCCATGATAGATTTTTGCATTATAATATGAAAAGTGGACCACCCAGGAAAAATTTTGACCCTGAAGGATATATAATTTAGCCAAAGAAAGGATTAACTTTGGAAGATATCAGCATGTACCTTATCCTTTTGATGATATGATCAGAAATCTAGATGAAGAGGAAGTAGAGGTGGTGGTTGAAAGCTATAACCAAGGGTTACAGGATATGGGGACCTTGTCTTCTGGAGATGAGGAAACCCCAATGGATGAAATGCCACAGAGCAGAACGAAGAAAGTATCTAGGTTAAGGACTCAACAGTATGTTTTCCCAACTAGAGAATAGAGTATTGGAAGTGGTGATGTTGATGCACGACATATGGAATACAGATCATTTGTTTCAGATGATGAGTTTATAAATTCTCCAGAGTTCAAAGCATTTTTGTATAAGAGAAGATGTGGGTGCTGTCACTTCTGGGAATGAAGAGCAATTATTGGATCAATTGAGAAAATGTGTGGATGATGAAATGACAAATATGACTCCTGAAAAGGGGAGGAAAATGTTGGAGAATGCTGGTGTCATGATCTTTCTTGGACTTGATTTGAATTCTGCATTGGTGTTTGATAGCTTCTTAAGAGATAGTAACACTACACACAAACTTGATAAGGAAAAGGTGACAGAGGTGTATGCAAGTTCTAAATATAATACTGATGAGGGATCGTTGATGATATGGGATTTGTATCCCCCCCACAGGAAATCAGTGGTAATTGATACAGAGAAGGCATTTGGCCATGTTATGACCCTAAAGGTTGGAGAGGCTGATCCTGTGGTTACTGCAGAGATTGGGATAGACATTGCAAAATTGAATAAAGCACAGATCCATGCACTGATAAGAGAAAGAGAAATGTATAAGGCAAGTAATGAGAGAATGTTAAGAGAAAATGATAGATTGAAAGACTTGGTTGGTGTTTCGATAGATCCAGCCAAAATGTTCACTCAAGGAGAAAGCTCTCAAGCAAAAGATCATTGGGTAGGGTCAAGTGCCTATAATTAGGGAAAGTATGATGCAATTGTTGCAATTGTTAAGAGGAGGCAGGATAATTTGACATCCTGGTTGAACAAATTATGGGAAAAATATTCTAGTACTTTGACTGCATTGAAGGAGCATGACAGGATGGATGGACGAATTATGGAGAAGTTTCATGAATTAGCCAAGAATAAGGAGGCTAACGGTACTGCACTTGAAGCCGCAAATCATATTATCAATCGCCATCAAAAATTCTATGAGGAATTGCGGGGAGATAAACAAGGATTAATTGAAGCTGCCAAGAAAACTGTGGTCACATTTTCTGATAATAGAGGGGAGTTGAAAGATGCCGCTAGATGGAAGAATGAATGTGACACAATACTGAATGGAATCATGAAGACATCTTCTGCAGAGGATACAACACTAGAGGAAGTAAGCGAGCAGAATGAGGAAATGGTCAAGATGGAAATCACGATCCAGAATGTTGTTGAAGATGCGGACACGTACAAGCGCCAAGATTATTTGGACCATCTCGCTAAAAATCACTTGTGGCTAACTAGAGCCTAATTATTCTTTTCCTTTTGTTTTGTATTTAGTTTTTTCTTATTTCCGAAAGGATGCATCCTTTCGTCCTCTCAATGTATAAATGATCATTTTGAAAACAATATATGGGGTGAGAGGGAGTTAGATAGATAGAGAACAGACAGTGATATACATTTTTGGGGAAAAGATGAGACTAGTTGCATATGTAAAATGATGGAGATATCAATGAAAATTTAATACGATGGTGCATTATTTTTTGGTATCAGTTGTTTATGATGTTTGTCAAAAAATATTATTGAATTTGTCTCCGTAATGGTGTTTTTTGGTTATTCGAATTAGTGTAAACAAGTTTATACCTAGTTCATCAATGCACATTTGTTGTAGCTGTATGGTCAATTAATTGTTTCTTTCCAGTAAAGATTAAATTCTTTGAATTGATCATAGTAATTAGGGAATGTCAATTGGATTATTAAGAAGTACTTAGTAATCACAATCTTGCATGTTTATACAAGCTATAAACCAAATAAAGTGCTAAACAACTTGAATGTTTTCTAAAACAAATAAACTCATTTCAGATTTCTGTTGACTCTATGAACCCTATAAGGCACTGGTCTTTTCGTTTTCATCCTCTAGTTTCACTCACAATCTTTCATCTGTCATCTGAGCGTATTAGATTTTAGTTTTGAATATTGTTGTGCAAGTTGTACTAAATTTGTTTTATTTTGTCCATTTCAAATTGCCATCATGGAAAAATTAGGGCAATAGGAGAAGATTAAAAGTCAAATTTGCTTAATACAAGTAGGTACAACCACCTAGGTCTAGCAGCATCTAAAGAGTAGAAGGTTTAATTATTTCAAACCTTGTTCTGTTACCCTAAAATGTTGTGAAAGCTTGGACACCTTTCATGGTTCAAACCTGCATTTTTGAGAGCTAATAGACTGATTTGCCCAAATTAGTGAATGAGTCCCAATATGTCAAAAATTCATATTTTTTAGTGTTCCAAAATCCATTCAAGTTTTCTTTAGATTCCTAGGTGCACACAATTCGTCCTGCAACTTATTATTCTATTTTTCATACATTTTTAGGTCATTTTGTTGGTAATTGCATCACATTAGGGTTTAATATTACATCTTGCATTACATTTGTCTTTCCAAGTCTTAACTTTGTAGTGAATGCCACATTAGCTTATAATCAGCCCCTAAGACAACCTTATTGCAAGATCTATTTCTTTTTTGCATTGAGATCTCTAGGGTTGTCCTTGAGTGGAATAGCTAAAAGTGGGTGTGCTCTATATGATAGCACTCTCATCCCCTATTTTCATTAGTTCCAATTTCATGTTTTGTGCTTCAATTTCATTATCTTATCATTTGGTTTAATTACCTACAAGGGGTTTGACTTAGGCAAACCCCTATTCACTAACAATCAACAAGTTTTTCTTTCATTGAATGTGTGTTTGTAGATTTACAGGTCAAGATCAAGTGAAGAAGAAGTTTAGAGAAAAATTACAAAAGTTGTCAAATCGCAAAGTTGACCTTCATGGTGCAAGAACAAAGAAAGGTAGTTACAAAATTTATTACAGGTTTTTGGGAGCTAACAACTGAGGATCTGAGAGTGCAGACATCAAGGAAAATAACCCAAATCTTAGTTTCAGGAACCCTAATAGGGACCCATTCGCCACTAAAGGCGAATGAGTCCTTTATGCCCTAAAAATAGGCTTCTTGCAACAAGGTACACATCATTTTATGCTCTCAAAACTTTCCTCATAGTTTCTATAACAATTAGGGTTAGTTTCTGATTGTTATTTGCATCATTTGGCCCTCATAATTGCATGTTTTTTGGAAGAACTTAGTGGTTCATCATCTTGATCAATTTATTTTGATAAACCCTAGTTCCTTATTAAACATCTATTAATTTAGAATGTCTATGATTTTAGTTGCTAAACAACTAGTTGGATCTTTACTGTCTTTGTTAGAAAACTCTATTTTTGGTTGGTGTGAGACTACAAAGCATTGGAGGGACGTTTGTGTGCCACACTATCGTCCATGGTTGAGATCTTGTCAGTTTTCTCATGAGACCTTTGAAGCCTACTCTTTCGGTCCCTAAAAGTCTTGTCCCTTAAATCATCATAAAATAGAAAATATTTATGCAAAACTCCTTTTCCCTTCCATCCTTGTCACTTGAGATTTTATCCTTGATGTAGTTGAGGAACACTCACCCTTAGAGGAGGGGGTATCATTTTTCCTCCTCTATTGTAACTCATACTTTTATGAGAATTTTAAACTCATAGTGAAAAATATTTGTTGCAACATAATTTTGGGGAGCCATAAATTTTGATTTGAGTACCTATTTGATCATCCCTTTTTTAATTGAAGAGATTGAAGATCTCTACAACCTAAACATTTGCAACACCATTTTTTATAGTTTTTAGAGCTAAATTTATATTTAAGATTTTTTCATGATCTTTGAAATTTTAATAACTTTCTATCTAGGTGTGATTTTTTGGTCAAAGTTGACTCTCAAGGTTGTCTATTAATTCTCAAATCTTTGGTAAAGTTTTAGATCCACATGCACTTAAATGTTAACTTATTAAAAAGAGTAGTCCTACCATTTTTAGTTATTTTGGAAAAAAATTAGGGGATTTTTTAAAGCATGTATACTTAACTAGTTTAGAATTAGTAGAAAAGGCTTATCTCACATAGAGGAAGCAATAATTTTCATCTCAACCTAATTTGATTAAACTGAGAAACCAAAGGGGACATAAAATAGAATGATATTTAGCAAATAATCTCCTCATGAGAGGATTCAAAACAATTTCCCATGTTTAGAGGTTTCAAAATAATATTTGGATATTTTAAAGATTGATGTCTACATCTTGAGGATGATTTGGTCGAGATGCTATGATTAGTAGAATTCTTGGTTTTTCATCTCAAGTAATATAGATCACCCTTCCTCACTTTCATAAGAGCTAGAGACCCAAAAGTGGGTTGAGTGCTAGACTTATAAGCAAGAGATGCCAAATTATAATCATAAAACTTATGCTAAGAATATTGGCATCTATAGAAAGTGTTGACCAATTTTAAAGAGAGAATACATTGTGGGTCTCTCATCTAAACAATTTGGATATCAATTAACTCCTTTAAATATTTTGAGAGATCCACTTCTACACAATCTCTCTTCTAAGGCCGAGATGAAAAAAAATTATATATATTGACAGATAAAAAATCCTAAAGAGGCTATGGTTTGTGTAAAATAATTTTAACATGATAATGGTTAACCAAGATACTCTTTCTAGATAGGAACACATAGAAATTTCTTGTTAAAGATGAAAATATCTCTAGTCTAGGATGAGAAAACAAGTAAATAAGAATGAAAAAATTAGGGGTGATGCTTAAGAACAACTTCGACATGGTTGGATTTAGCATAATGAAAAATGAAAAATGAAAAACCTTAGTAACTTTTCACATGGAGTCAATGCAAATCCTATTTGGGATGGAATCTTTGGTCATGCTTTTAAGTGGGACTTTCTCACAAAATATTTTGTTATAGTAATTATTTTAACTAATAAAATGCATTTCCAAATTCAAGAATGGGTAGAAACACATTAGGGAGTGATTCAATAGACATATCTCATCGAACCCCTTGGGAACAAATTTCTTGGACCCCTTAAGTAGGTTTCCATTGTCAAGCATTGACCTTAAGCTCTAGTAGGAATTGTGGAATGATGAAAGGTCTAGACTATTTAAAATTCCTATAGACATGGCAAAATGATGAAAGGTCTAGGCTATTTATAATTCCTATAGACACGGAAACCTAAGAGGCACCACGATAAATGTAGACTAACAAAACCAACTCCTATCTTAGAAGTGATATGACATGAAGAATGCACAAACCAAAACCCTAACTTAGAAATTTGAACTCATAATATATAAGGGGATGATAATATTTGATATATATTAAGACTCTTATGGATACATTTTTAAATTGTAAATAATTGAAACTAAAGAAAGAAAACTAATATGTATAGTGAATTCAATCCATCATTAATTATTAATCATCATATGTAAAATTTGAAGTTTGATACATTAAGAAAGTTGAGAACATAACTAGTCTCGTTTTCAACTTTATGAGTAAAGTTTCCCTTTGAAGGAGCCTGGAATGACAGGGGCCCTATAAGGTCCCTCACCACCAGGGCTGTGGACACCTTAATTTTATCTTGCAAATTGGCCTTCTCAATAGCCTTTTGGATGTTTATCATGGTGGGAAGAATATACGCTACATACTTGGTATTCTTTGCCTTACCCAACACTTCGTTTCCCACAACAATGTATTTGGTGTTGGTGGCAGGAAAGTAGGGGTTTATGTAGTCAGCCACCCACTTGATTGCTTCCTTCTGGTGAGAGGAGATCCTCTGCAGGTCGAAATTAGCCACTCCCACAATTATTTCAATGCCAAAATTTGCAAAAGCCTTGAATACAGTCGGCTCTTGTTTGTAAATCCTCTATTTCCTAATGTTGTTAATCTTCATCAAACTGACCACCTCCTCTTGGGGAGGTAAATTGTCTCCCAGAAGGTTTTTGTTAACTCCTATTTTGTCAAAGGAGTCGAAATCAGTTTCAACAATACAGTAATCTCATATATAACGTTTCTTTCAACGAACAATATACTACTATAAATTTAACTTTCCTTCCTCGATTGAGAAGTAGAGAATGGAGATACATGCAATCAAGGTAATCTTTGTCTATACTTTGCTTTGCTCCATTATTACGAGATGAAGGCGATGGAGTCACAGGAAAGCGTGTGAGCTTTTTTATAGGCATGAAAGAGCGCATTACTGCCAACTGGCGAATCCCCTAGTCAAGTTAGAAATCTGATTTCTGTTGACTGAGTTAGCAGCCAACAATGTTGAATTCGAAGTTGACAATGATATTTAACATGTAACTAATTCCGAGAATTGGAATTTGTGTCTGTAAACATATTTCAAATACACTGGCCCACTGCCCAAGCATCTTTTACTGCCTTCTTCTAGAACGACAAGGATATTGCTAGCTCCATTGCACCGCATTAGAGAGCAAACAAACATTACAAATTAAAAACACAACATCAAGACAATAAAAAAAATTGCTTTATAAACTATTGCGTCAAACAATTTAGTTCTTTGTAGTCTTCTAATGGAAATTAAATCACATAAATAAATATGTAGGATAATTAAATGAACCAAACAATTAAATAAGAAATCGGCTTACATATGGGTAAAAGAAAAATAAACTTATATTAAGTGTGATTTAGATTTTAATTTAATGGACATCACAGTTAAATAAGAGAAGGATAGTTGTGGGTTATTATAGTTAAGAAAGCAAATATAATGAAGTATGATTTATAAAAAGTATATTTTTTTAATTATATTAATTGTTTTTTTGAATGTATGTAGGATGGGAGTGAGGATGTGAAACAGATGCAAATGAGTGTTTTTAAATATAAGTTCATATCATCAAAACACATAAATGTGTATTTAGTTGGTTCACAATGACTAGTTGAATAGATAAGAATAGAGAAAGTTTGAATTGAAAATTTAAACAAGGAAAGATCAAGTTCATGACTATTTTGTTCACCCCGCATTTGTGAAAAGGAAAGTAGGTAGAAAAATTATCTAATCTAGCTAGATAGGGGGTAATTAGAATAGGTGTATAGGTAAGTGTAATAAATGCACCATTTTAGTGAATGTATCACAATTTGTGTATGTAAGGATAAGATGTGGATAAATGTATAGGGATGCTTGTGTATGGGGCTATGTAAAGGCTAGGGGAACAAGCCCAATATCACACAAGATTGCACCATTTGTTGATTTGTACATGTATTAAGTCATTTTTCCAAAAATAAATGTGAAATATAATGCGTATGTTGATTTGAACAAAAATTTTGCCCCTTTGAGATACATGTGGATTCTAGAGTGATCATATATCTCAAATTATGTACGACTCACAAATATGAGTGTAAAATAAATATTCTAATGCACAGAGGACAACATTAGGTCCATGTAAAGTAATGAGCCTTAATGAGTGTGATTGTACATCATCTGTATTAGAGACTAGGGGCATGTCATGGTCCTTGTCATTTGAATTGCTAAAATCAACATCATCAATGATGAGGCAACAATAGTCTCTGGGCTTAGAGGAACTCTGTGTTGATCATAGATATCTGGGTCATGGCCTCGATAGAATCTGAATCTATCCAAACTATCGCACAACATGATCATAGTAGAAGGGTCTCACTATGTAATTGTGTCACCCCAGTATTAATCTATCTTACTGCATCCTAACTAACTGATGTGTCTCATTTTCCCATTGGGGTATCATGAGATATCGTCTCCATAATATGTCATCATCATCCAAGTGGTTGAACCTAACCCTCCAATGTAACAAATATCCATCCTAGCAAGAACGCCTCCCCAATATCACACAAGATCGCACCATTTGTTGATTTGTACATGTATTAAGTCATTTTTCCAAAAGTAAATGTGAAATATAATGGGTATGTTGATTTGAACAAACAAATTTCCCCTTTGAGATACATGTGGATTCTAGAGTGATCATATATCTCAAATTATGTATGACTCACAAATATGAGTGTAAAATAAATATTCTAATGCACAAAGGAAAACATTAGGTCCATGTAAAGTAAAAAGCCTTAATGAGTGTGATTGTACGTCATCGATATTAGAGACTAGGGGCATGTCATTTTGTCCATGGGTTATTTTGACCACAGGTTATTTTTTCCATGGGTTATTATGACCTTGGGTTATTTTTTCCTTGGGTTATTTTGGTCAGGTTATTCCATCCAGGGTTATTTTGGCTGGGTTATTATGTCCTGATACCAATGCCGACAAAGAGAGTTTGGATTTATTTTTTCATCTAATTAAGCTGACCTAATTGATGAATAAGATATACTTCTATATATATATGATGTTTTGAGGAAGAAGAGAGAGGAGCATGAAGAGTGGTGTGTGTGTGTGTGTGAAAGTTTTTGGAAGAAAGGTTTGAGCCTAAATGATTTATCAGTTGTGGATTAGTGCAAATTTGTTGAGTGATTGTTGTGTGCGAAAACACTTCATATTTTGAGCTTCATTAGAACTATACCCTACACATTGAAGGTGTATTCCATTAGTTCAACCTTTTGGTAGTGAGCCACTATCTTTGTATCTTGGTAGTTAGCCATCTTTTGTACTCAAGTAGTGAGCCTTTTTAAGGATAGTGAGTCCTAGCAGTGAGCCCTGTAATATTTTGTATCCGGATATAATACATTGTAAGTTAACCCTCACCATGGTTTTTCCCATTTTGGGTTTTCCATGTAAAAAATATTGGTGTTCATTTGTATGGTTGCATTGATTTGTTCTTATGTTCCTTCTTATTGATTTAGTCAGATTTGTGATAATGATTAGATGGATTTTATTATGGTTTTATGGAATACTAATTCACCCCCCTCTTAGTATTCTAGATGTTCAACAATTGGTATCAGATCTTTGTTCCTCAAAAGAAGCCTAACAGCTTAAGGAAGGTCTTGAAATTTGAGTATAAGAAATTTTTTCCTTCGGAAGTGATCTCTACTGGATATTCAAAAGAAATAGAAGATCTAAAGGAAAAGTTGATGAAAGCGAATGAGTATATTGAAAAGTTGCAAAGTAAAAGTGTTGAAACATGTGATCTATTGGTTAAGGTAGATCAAATTGTGTTCATTCTGCTACAACAAGTGGATGAGAAGAAAAAAATTGAAGAATTTCAAGAAATTAAAATGTAGAGGAATATGGATGAATGCATAAAGCTTGAGGAAGAAATAGAAATCTTGATATTTGATCTGAAAAGGGCAAGAAGTTTTGAAGACAAATTTAAGATAATCTCACAATGCTTGATAAGTTGGTTACCTCTCAGAAACCGAAAATGGATAAGAGTGGTTTAGGGTTTGAGGAAGGTCAATGTTATAATACTTCATGCAAATATGGATGCTAATCAAGGATCTAAAAAATAACTCTAGAAGAAATCTTGTCAAACAATCTAATGCTAAAAGGTATTTATCTTTCAATGGTGTTTGTTATTCCTGCAAGAAATTTTTTCATAAGGCAAAGGAATACAAAAGTGAAATGAATGATTCTTATCATTCTCTAGAAATTGTCTTGAGCACAAGAAGATTGGATATAAAGTTAATCTATGTGAAGATAAGTTGAATAAAAGAAAAAATGGAAAGAAGAATCTTGTTTGTTGTAGGTACATCAATCCAGAACACCCTGTTAATAATCATAGAAGAAGGAAAAATAATTATCCGGTGAAGAAGAATGATCAAATCATTAATCTAGAAGAAGAAAGAAAGGAAATGAAAAATATTTGGAGAAAGGAAGGAGAATTCAAGAAAGATTCAGAATCATCGGTGTTATCTATGCCAACCTTCGGTGTAGATACTCCCTTCAATTTTTAAGTCAAGTGTTGGCTAAGGGGGGGGAATTATCAGAAACTCTATTAAACCCCCTCATCGATACTTGTGTCACATCATGATAGAAGTAAATTAAATGTGGTATCAAAATTAATGAATTTTCTCAGTTGCATGTGTGAAGGATGAAGTCTAAAAAAATTGAAAGAATGGAGGCATACATGATTTTTGAGGTAGTCTACCTGTAAGTTGAAGAATTTATTTCAAAATCATTTAGAATGAAAGGAAGAAATTCAAATAATTCAATAGACATGTATTCTTAGAGAAGCGTGCAAAGGAAGCTTAGAGAGAAATTCAGAGTTTGAGGGTTTGAAGAAGAAATCAAGTGGATTTAAAGTGAGATCTAGAAGCAGGATATCTATACATTCCTTGCTGGAATTTACAAAGGTATTCATGTTTGCACAATATTTCATTTTTTATTGCTATGGATAATTTAAAGGTTGTGAATAGTGTTGATAGAGTGCAAGTTAATTTGAAGAGATACTTGAAGAATGTGCTAGAAGATTATATTGGTACGTTCTCTCGCATCCCTCTAAGAGTGTTTCCCACATAAGATATCTATGTATTTGTTTATAGTAAGATAAAATAAATGTCACCAGTTCAGTTGAGCATGCTATGGAAGAATGAATTGGAAGAGATAATTGATGCCTACAAAGTGTTAGTTGAGAAGAAGTTAGATGTTTGGAGTAAATTCATTTTATTTGAATTTGAGAAGAAGTATATTTGAATAGTTTTGAGCAGAATTCATGATGAATATTTGTGGATTGATGAGACACATTTGATTACCAGAGAATCAATCAGAGATGTAACTAGTTTGTATTCCTCCAAACCAATTCCCAAATGAAAGACTATAGATGAGCAAGAGATAATTGAGGTTACAGGTACAAATCTTGAAGGGAAGGAGATTGATTTGAGATCAATTGTGGATCTGGTAATAGGGTATGCTGCTCTGGTCATCGGTCACAAAGTTTGTATCCCTAGAAATGACCTTACAGTTTGTATTATTGTTGTACATATTGTTGGTGATATGGTTAAAAGAGGTATGGAAGATGACTTTTGTGAGTTACTTATGTGAACCCTGGTTGTATTCCTGCACAAACACAACAAATAAACACATAGTTAGGTTCATATGCAAGATAAAACAAGGATTCCCCATGAAAATCCATTTACAATGCTCAAAATAGGAAAATAAAGAACAAAACATGAAAGATAAATAAAATCCTAATTTAAGAAATGCAAACTCTTGATCCCATGGGGGAGTTGGTGCCAATCGATATGTCGAAATTGGCCCTTTCCCAACTCCTTGGTAAGCTTGATTTGATGATTGGATGATGGTTGAAGCTCCTTGTTGAAAATTTGGCATGACCTAGCTATGAAATCATGAAAATGATGAATACTTGAGGAGAAATGGGAAAAATTAGCTCTCAATGTGAAGAGAGTAACTTTGCATGAGATTGTGGATGAAGATGAAGTTGAGTGTAGTAAGTTTATTCAATTTGTGGATGATAGAATGAGAGGAAGAGTCTCTCATTTATAGATTTCCAAATTGGAAGAATGAAGGATTTGGATGAATGTGGGATAAAAGACCAACCAATGAGAAGAGGCCACTTGTCCACATGTCATTGGAGGAGGAATGAGCACATTTTGGTCAATGTGCATGATAAATGCTATGAGATTCAAATTTAAAATTTGAATGTGACATGTTGGAGGGAGAAATAAATGGAGTTAATGTCACTTGGCTCAATGCAAAGGAAATGTAAGAGGTCTTAAATGCCTTGTTGGAAGGACTAAGCCCACTTGAATTTGAATTCAAATTTGAAGGAATATTCCTCTTTTATGCCATGTGAGGGAAAATAGGAGATTTAATAAATCAAAGTAATTGATTTATTGTGCAAGTTGCATTCTCTAGAGGATGTGACATAGATTAAGATTAAATCAATCAAAGATTAATTAATTTAAAGAGGGATTAGGGAATGTGAAAACTTTGACTTGAATTTATGAGTTAATTTAAATCAAGAATTGTGAAGAAAGATTTAATTAAATAAATGATTTGATTTATTTATTAAAAGGGGACAATGTTAAATTAAATTAAATTATAAGGTTTTATTTATTCAATTTAATAAGAAGACTTTAGGGATTTAATCAAATAAGATGAATTATTTAATTAAAGAGGGATATGAGGGTTAATTAAAAAAAATGATTTTTTTAATTAATAGAGGAGAATGACTTAATCAGATAAATTTGATTTATTTAATTAAGAGAGGGGATATGATGAATTTAATCAAATACATATTCAATTAAATTGATTAATAAAGGAGATGATTTAGGACAAACTAATTTTAGTGAGATTAGGATTAGGTGCATGTATATTTTCCGTGTCTACAACTTTGTATACATCTTTTGAAGAATTTAAAGGAAATCAAGAAGAGTAAGAAAAATATATTTCAGTATGGAAATTTGATGGTCTATTTACTTTTATACTTTTTGAGAGAATTACCAGTAATATGTAGGATAGAATGGTCAAATACAGAGCCTATTTCCCATGAAATTAGGAACTTCATGATAAATCTTGGTAGCTTGGATGCATAAGAGACTACCCTTGCTGCATTATTTGGAAGATGAGGATGAGGATGAGTAGGAGGCCTAGGATTCCAGTAAGTGTTGTTGAAAGGTACTCCAGAAGCATCAATTTTCTTGTGTCTACTGATTTCTATCACATGGAAGTAGTTGAATCAAGGCTGGTTTGGATATCAAAATTAGATTAGGAAGTGTCAGAGGTTGAAGTTGATAATTATGCTAAAATTATTTTGGAAAGCCTTAAGAATCTCAATATAGAGGGTGCCTCTGATAGTGCAATCAAAACAAGGAAGAAAAGCAAGAGTCTTATTAAGTAAGAAGTTGCAAAATGAAGTGAGTTTTAGAGAGCTCAACATGAGAATGGAAGAATAAATATTCAAAGAGCTTTTGAAGATTTGAAGAAGGTTATTCCTGGTGCTAATTTTGATTCATCTATTTCTATTTTGGATAATCTTCATGGCATGATTGATTCTTTGAAGTTCTACATCTCCGGACTTGAAGTGCACACTAGAATTAGATTTGATGAAGTAAATTTGGAAGATGTCAAGGAAAAATGTGCAAATGCACACAATCGAGTGATGAAGGAGTTAGAGAGTGTATAAGTTTGTGAAGAAGAGGCACATGAATTGATTTATTTTTTCCTAGATTGGTCTGGTAGTACATTGGATATAAGAAATAAGATAAGGATGAATGAATCCCATATGAGCACTCAAGAAGATACATACAGGTTGGAAAAAGACATAGATAATCAAAGGTGGTCCTACATTGTCCAGCTTCAGGATAAATTATTTTTCTTTATAGGATCAAATGACAGTTGCTATCAAGAAGTTTGTGGCACTCAGAGACATGATTAAAATCAGACACACTTCTATTTCTAGTGATCTTGGTTGCATTGGTGAATTATCAGAGTTTAATCTTAGTCCCAATACTCTAGTAGATGGTATAGAGTCCTTAACTAAGCTTGATCTATTAAACAAGACTCTTATTAGTGTAAAAGGTTCATGGAAAGAAGGAAAAGCATCATGGAAGGTCATCTTGGAGAGTCTCAGAGGTTCTCCTTTAGGTTAACTCGATTTTATGTTCATATCTTTTTGGTTAAATTTTGATGCATATATACATACATACTAGACCCCATCTTTTGTCATTGATGTCAAAGGGGGAGAGATAAAGAGATAAATATATAGAGAGATAGAGAGATGAAGAGATAGAGGTTAATAGAGATTTTTTTATTTTTTTTTATGAACAATTTTGATCTGGGGAGTATTTAGAATATTTAGTTACAGTATATTGGAAAATGTTTTTGTCATGCATGTTGCCATCAATTCTAAAGGAGGATATTGTTGGGATTATGGAACCTTGTAACATGAGCATGAAGTATGGATGGTTTGTGTTGGTTGTCCCTATGTTTTCATTGATGTCAACATGGTGATAACTAGATATGGAATGTTTACTTGGTTTACCAAAATTTGTTATCTACTGGTAATACTCTATTGTGATGGATTGGTGTGTTGGTATTTGAGTATGGAATTCACTGCAAGATCTAATATGACTCTAATCTCTTAACCATGCTATCATGACTCATTCAGATAGTTGTATCCAATATCTTGAGATATTTTTGGTTGTGAGAAGAAAGTTATCTCTGATAGAGTTCAACTTTGTATTATATTGTTGTTCTCTGCTTGGCATACTATATGGGAGAGTCCATATTTTATGAAGGTGGGAATTCTTATGTTTCAGTTCTTTCGATAGTCTCTATGATGGTGGTATGATGGGAAATTAATGTGTTCTCAGATTCGGATGGTGTTTTCTTTGAGGTTTACTTTTTGTTTTTGAGAATTGTGTTTTAGTCTTGGCTGACTTAGCGTATGCAATGCATTATGGAGACTAGCTATGTTTAATGGATGTTATTAGACATGGTATAATGCACTACATGGATTAATTTTTTAAATTATACATCGTGCCAAAGAAGAGAGTTTGGATTATTTTGTTTTCATCTAATTAGGCTGACCTAATTGGTGTATAAGATATACTTGTATATATATAAGATTTTTTGAGGAAGAAGAGAGAGGAGTGTGAAGAGTGGTGTGTGTGTGTGTGAAAGTTTGTGGAAGAAAGGTCTAGCTTGAATGCTTTATCAGTTGTGTATCAATATTTATTTTCAGAGCAATTATTGTGTGAGGTAGCACTTCATATTCTGAGCTTCATTGGAATTATACCCTGCACATTGAAGTTGTATTCTATCAACTCAACCTTTTGGCAGTGAGCCACTATCATTGTATCTTTGTGGCTAGCCATCTTTTGTACTTAGGTAGTGATACTTTTTAAGGATAGTGAGTCCTAGTAGCGAGCCCTATAATATTTTGTATCCAGATAAATATATTGTGAGTTAACCCTCATCGTGGTTTTTCCCATTTTAGGTTTTCCACTAAAAAATCCTAGTGTTCATGTATATGGTTGCATTGATTTTTTCTTATGTTCATTCTTGTTGATTCAGTTAGATTTGTGATAATTATTAGATGGATTTTATTGTGGTTTTATGGAATAGTGATTCATGCCCCCCACAGTATTCTGGATGTTCAACAATGTCCTAGAAACTTTAGCCTTTTTTGGACACTATGCAACCAAAAGAGACACTTTGCAAAAAAAATTCCAAAGTCCAAAAAACTTCTAGAAATGCATAAAAAATAATATAAATACATGAATGTGAACATAAAGCAGAGTAGAATCCACTCACCATTTATTGGAGCTCATCTTATTCCATCTCATCACATAGAATCTCGAATTGTGGAGGCTTGTATGCTTGTCTGCCTGGCATCTTCAATCACTCTATACCAACATAAATTGCACAAAGGTAAATGTCAAAATGATAGCTAAAAGTGTCATTTTCATTTATATATACTAAACTCTATTAAATAAAATCATATTTTATTAGTATATTTTATTCAAAATCAGCATATTGGGGGCTAGAGAACTCTATTTTGGATGATATTTGTTGTGTTGGATTTGTGATTTCATCCCCAATATAATCTAATGCCTATAAATATGTGTTGTAAATACAATACCCTATTGTAAGCATTCACATCATCAAAACAAAGAAATTTGATGAGGTTGCATGGCTACCCTAATTCCACCTCCATAAAGCAAAAGGAATCCAGAGGGGGGAATACATCTACCCTTAAATTCAATTCTTTGTAGATGTTTGATAAGAGGATTTTTGAATTTCTAATGAATTGATGTTGTAGAATGTGATTCCTAACATTGTGGTTTTGTAGATGGCTATAGTGGTGGCATCATTCTCCCTATTTGTGAATAAATCCATATGAGTATCCTTTTTTATTTAAATCCCTTTAGCTTGCATATGCACATAGTGTCATATGGCCACTAAAGTGGGGGCTAAATGTAGTGTAGAAAATTATACTCCTTTCTAAGTTAAAGGAGAATTTCACACTTAGTTTGGACCTATATTTCTAACCTTGAATTTATGTTTTTTTAAACCTCATTAATAGGCCCCTAATACTCTTTATTATGCATCCAAAGGCCTGTTTTAATTATTTCCCAACAATATAACCCATATTTAATAAATTCTATTAATTAATTTAATTCCCCAACACAAGTTAGATCCTAAATATTTAGGCCACAACCCATTCACCCATGGGCGAATAGGTCTCCTTTAAGCTCATAAAACCAAATTAAAATATGTTTTTGGCAGAATTTCAAGGTCTCAAATTCAAATTCTAAGTGTTGGATTTTGGGATTTAATAAACAGGAAATTAGAAAGGAAGCCTATAAAGCTAAGACTTTCAATCATTTTCCACTAGACAAGAGAGAGATTCACATGAGATCAAAATGATTTACACTCAAGAACAAGGAGAAGTTAATCAACCATTCAAAGTTGACGTTTTGTAGCAACATTAATTTCTTTTTCTAGGTCTTCAAGCTCATTTTTTCAACAAGATCAAACATTGTCAGAGATTGATGATATATGCCTATGGAGGATCATGATGGATTGTAGGTTTTGGGAGATGCACCAATCTATTAAACCAAGCCTAATGAATTGTTTCCTAAGTGATCCCATCTTTTATTATCATTATACTTTTTACCTAAAGGAAGGTATATTCAGATTTATGATCTATTAGGGTGATTTGACATCTCCCAAAGTAGGTCTTCACCATTATTCATTGTTTCATTTAGGGATTGTATAGGGTGAAAAATAGGGTAGACCCAGATGCACAAACAAGAGGATCTACCACTTATTTATCTAGGTCCCTAAACACCTCAAATTATGTAAAATAATATGCCAATAACAACCCAAAATGCAACCTAACTTTTATAGAAACTATGGGGGATGTTCTAAGAGCATAAAAAGCTATGTACTTGGCCAAAAATTTGTTTTTTTTCAGCTACGAAGGACTCATTCGCCTTCAGTGGCAAATGGGTCCTTTTAGGGATTTGAAAATTGATTTCATGATCTTGTTCCTTGATGTATGCACTCTTGAATTCCTTGTTATTAGCTTTTGGAAGTCTATATGCAATTCTATAGAGCTCTTTCCATGATCCTACACTTGAATGACAACTTTTTTCAACTTTGACAATTTTGCTCCAAATCTTACATAACTTGATCTTCAACTTGTAAATCTGCAATCACACACTTGAGTGCAGAATTTTTTTTTGATTTTCTAGTGAATTGGGGTTTGCCTTAGTCAAACCCCTTTTTGGTAATCAAACCAAATGATGAAATGAATAAAATGAAGCATGAATGAGAAATAATGTAAATGAGGTCACCATGGATGATGTCTTGTGAATCAAATCTACAATATAACATGTAGTGGTAATGAAGAATGTCGATCTTGGATGTAAAATGATGCTTGTAAATAGATCCTCAATGAAAAATTCACTTCTTATCTCAATACACATGAATGCATCAAACCCTTGACATGATGAATTAACCTTGAATTGCTGCAATAAACTCTTGAAATTTTCCTTGAAGTGCTCTATAATTCTCTTGTAAAGTGTAAGGATTCTCTCTTGAAAATATTAGGTGAAACTTTGTGTATTAACTCCTTATTTATACTAAATTAGGAGATTAACCCTAAAATTCAAAGAATTAAGACTAACACTAGATTTGGAAAGAAACATTATTAAATTCCCACCATAATGAAATTCAAAAAGGGGGGTCTCATTAAGGGAGGAGCCATTCACCATCTTGGGCAAAAGGAACTTGGCTAAGTTTCCAAGACCAAGCTTTGGGGGATTGAAAGAGGGCCAAAAAAAAATTCTAGATCAACTAAGAAAGGGGAGTCCTATTAAGGGAGGACCCATTCGCCATCAAGGGTGAATGGGTCCTAGCTTAACTTACCAAGACCAAACTATTCCCAATGAAATAATTTGTTAATTAAGTTATGATTGCCGAGATAGATCTTTGAGAGGTGTCAAAATTAAGTCTTGAATTTGAATTTAAAGGAGGGTTAATTACTCCAATTACCCTAAACTATTTAAGACCACTTAGATAAGTGTGAAATTTCATTATAAAAATTTACAAAACTTAAACAAGGTACACATGTATACACCTAAAATTGGTCTAAAAAATCCGATTAATTAAATATTAATTATTTGATTAATTATCCTAAATTCCTCTACTCTTTAAATAAATAGAAATTTTTATTTATATAGTTCACATTCACATTCAAATTTAAATTCTTCTAAATTCTTCTAAATTAAATAAACAAAATTAATTAATTTTTTTAATTTAATTATCATTTCCCTATTTTATTCTATCACATCAATCTTAAATTAATTAAATAAAGATTAAACACTTTATTTATTAATTTCCATTTTCTCCCATTTTAATTTAATAAACAACTTTTGTAGTTTGTTTTATTAAATTATTTATCCCTCTTTGGCTAATTTAAATAAATCAAAAGTATTTAAATAAAGGCATAAGGAATATTCCTCTATATTTCCTCAAAATCAAATTAGATATCCTATGTCTAATTTATGTCTAAAATCATGTCAAAATTAATTGATTGAAACTTCATGGGAAGAATTGAAGACAAATTGCAAATTTATCTCTCAATCCTCCTCCATCAATCTTTCTTCTTCTCTTGCCTAGTGTTTTCATAGGTAGAGACAATCTCTAAAATATTCTCAATCTTCTCCATCTCTCACCATTCAATCCTTCAGATTGAATCCAAGCCTCTCTTTGCCATCCTTGTGCATTTCTATAGCTAGGAAATATATAAATAAAGCCTCATTCAATAAAGAAAATGATCCAAATTATCTAACTTATGCACTCTTACTCTGCAGGAATTCAAGCATCCAAAATTCAAGTTTTCATATCATGGTTGCCTCATGTAGCTTCATTTATCAGTTTTCATGTCAATTTATGTCATATTAGTTCCTTTTATCATCTAGACTTTATCACATTAGCTTCATATCTTTGCATCAACATCATTCCGTTCTTTAGATTATCATTTTAACAGTTATAGTGTTATTTAAATTTGAGAGCACAATAGCTTAATAAATCTTGAAGATAGGAGACAATGAGACCCTTTCAGTAGATTATTAGCTTGATCTTTGATATACTGTTTCATTAAGAAGTGTTTTATTCCTTTATGCTTGTTCACACTTACAATTTGGCACCCACCGTGGGGCTCTAACCCCAATTTTTTATTTTTTTTCCTTAAAAGTGTCGTGCAAATTTCTGGCATGTTCTGTTTCAGTGCTTTCATCAAAAACTATGGTGCTTTTGTGCTTTGTTTTAGAAATTCCATGATAATATAGCGCATTCGTCAAAAAGTTTTAATGCTTTCTACTCTAGCTATTCCATGAACTGTTTTGACGCATCGGTCATCCATCTCTAGAAAAACTAATTTAGTGCTTCCATGAAGAACTCTGGCACTTTGGTACTCTATTTCAACGCTTTCAATTTTAGCGCATCAGGTAAAAATTATAGCACTTTCGTGGACTATTTTAGCACTTTTGTAAATTTGATCTCGATACGACGCGACTGTGGCCAAAATTTCATTTTGATACAATTAGACTAAAATGAACCAATCGTAGAATAGTCATTTGGTTTAAAAATCTATCAATCCTAGGGTAGCCATTTTTGGTTTAAAATTTATCAATCCTAGGGTAGCCATCACACTTTTGCAGTATCAGTTAAAAAAGGACACCATGATTTTTGTGAAGAAAAATCTTCACATAGATTAGAATTTTTTGTCTTTTTCAACTTAAAAGAAATCATTTATCTATTGTGCTTGTGTGGTGATTAGGGTTATGCTCTCCCCTTAACTGGGTGATCAAACTGCCAAACTCATCCTTCATTTCTATGCAAATTTATTCTTTTGTTAAAACCTTTAGAAGGCCTATCATAGTGGTAAAAATTACTCACCCTACAAGAACAACCTAAGTGGGAACGCCTAAAGCCAAGGATTCCAACCCACTCTAATCAAAATGCAAGTTGTTGATGAAAGTTCAACTTGATGGTATTGATCAAGATAACCATCCCCAAAATCTTTGTTCTAAAGATTGGGAGGTCTCCTAAGGGATTTTATCAATTTCTGCACTGCATGAAAGCCCTATCTATGAACCATAGAGTAGTATCTCACCGAGTCAGTAACTAGACATTATCATACTCACGGTGCAAGGGGAGGGAAAATCTTCCCCCAAGACACTTACCATATAATTTCTAGGGACCGTTTTCTCAGAGGATGAGAAATCCAACTCTGAGTACGCACTTGGAAATGACAATAATAGAGGCACCCTCTAGGGGGTGACATAGTTGTGTGCATCAATGCAATTTCAACATGTGGGTTGTTGAGTATAACGATGACCTATTTGACCTTAAGAGCGAGTCTATCTGATTTGTATACATTTGTCAAAGCAACCCGTGAAAATCAATAAGGACCATTCATGGTTCTTGAATATACACTATCTATTCAGATTAAAACAATTATTCTACAATTTGCTTGTTGTGTTTTCACAAAATCATTAAGAATCAGATAAAAGATCACCCAGGAAACAAGTCAAATTAGGTCAATAAAATTCATGATTCGAAAGTGAAAATTGACCAGGTTTATCAAGAGAAACATCAAAATCACCAAACCCAAGAGACCACTCGGTTATTAAGAAAATTTAAGAAAAAGACATTTTTTATATCAAAATCGAAAGATCTTCTTACAACATAGAACCTTAATTCATAGGTATCATGACTTTGCTAGAGGTCATACTCTTGATTAATTGTAGAGCCACTTTATTCATGAGCTTGCTTCCAAAGGAGATCCCTCACACAATATCACAACCATAGTCAACACATACGTCAGTCCTACTTCCCACAACCCATGATAGAATATGCCACAAGGCCAAGTCAAGTTTTACAATAGGGAGTCTTAAAAATCCTATTTTAAGCACTTTGGAAACCTGTTTCAGTGCTTCAAGACTTTTTTTTAGCGCTTTCATAAAATAGCACTTCCAAGCACTGTTTTAGCACTTATAGTCACTGTTTTAGCGCTTCCATCGAATAGCGCTTTCATCATCTTTTTCACTTCTTTCAAGCACTGTTTTAGTGAATCTATAAAGATAGCACTTCCATCATCTTTTTTAGTGCTATTGAGCACTGTTTTAGCACATCTGTAAAGATAGTGCTTCCATCATCTGTTTTAGTTCTTTTAAACTCTATTCTAGTGCTTCTGCGAGATAGCGCTTCCATCACCTGTTCTAGTGCCTCTGAACTTTGTTTTAGCGCTTTCAAAATAGATAGTTCCAAATCACAATTAGTCAGTTTGTTTGTCATTTTCCAACTAATTTTTATCAAAAAGGAAGTACCTTTTTATCAAAATCACTGTCTAGAAACCGAAATCAGATAGGTTCATACAAATGTTCAATCTTTTCAGCTGAAACGCGGATCTTGGAAATCATAAAGTGTCAAAATAAAACACAATCTCAATTATTACGCTAAATTTTCATCATCGAGATATTCTCATCCTATCATCATGAAACGAGCTATAGTAATTGAATTTTTAGTCTAGTCTTATCAATAAGATATATCATCTTATTTGACTTTGTTAAAAATTTAATTGACATTTTCCAACATAGAAAATCAAATTTTGGAAGAAGGAACAAAAAATTGTATGCCAATATTTACTAGGTCACAAAAACAAAGGCTCTTAGAAAATGAACTTGAAACATAAAAAACAAGGGTAGAAGAAAATCCCTGGAATAGTCTACATCAAAGCGACAAGAATGAAATAAATCCAAAGTACATATAAACAGCCCAATAGGATCCCAAATTCCATAAATTCATGGAAAATATCTTAGAAGAGGACATGGAGAAATACCTCTTAATGTTGGCTAAATCAGGTGCTAAGCTTTCTAAGGACTTTGACATAAATCACTTAAGAGAAGCACCTAGAAAAAGTGAAACCAAAATATCGCAACTGACACAAGGTATAGATCATGTTGTTGCCTTAACATCCCAAATGAAAATCTCACAAAAACAAATACAGGACATGACGAAAGGGAACACTAAAAGGTATGCAATATAGGAAATTTTTCCTTATCCTTTCAACACAACAGTCAGCATGATACCTTTTCCTCGACACTGTGAATTCCCAAAGTATGATAAATACAATGGGAGGATGGACATGATCGATCATATCCGTGAATTCAAAACCATGAGTCTAGAATTTTCCCAAGAGGAAAATTATTTGATGAGATTATTCCCAAGAAGCTTGGGAGGATCATGAATGGAATGGTTTTCAAAATTACAACCACGAATCAAGACTTTTGAGGAACTTGTCAACAGGTTCATCTCCTAGTAGTCTTTTAACATCCAACATGATGTTACGATAAAGGATTTGTATAACCTAAAACAAAACAAGGGGGAGACATTCTTGTCCTTTCTACAAAGATGGTGATGACTATTCAATAGATATCCTCGATCCATTCCTAAGGAAGAGAAAATGGAGTTGTTCATTGAAAACTTAACAAAGGAGATGAGTTACATACTTGAATTGCAATGTCCTCCTACGTTTGAAAAAGTGATAGAAAATGACCTTAAGATTGAAGAAGGACTATTCAAAAGAGGTGTTATTAAACATTTCAACAACAAATCAAATAACACAAATAAATCCAATCAATACCCCAATAGTGATAAACCAAAATTTTGGCAAAAGAACCAAAACACAACTACCAACAAAACAAAAAATGATTTTGAAAATTTCAAAACGGTTTTTAACTTGACAACATCTACCTCAAAACATCAAAAAAATGATCAAATTGTCAAGTCGAATGTCATACAAAACAATGAGATCACAAAACCACTGTCATACCAAAAACCATCAAACTAGCGTAGGTTCACACCTTTAGGCCAAACAATGGAATCAGAAATGAAAAAACTAGTCACTAGTGGTCTTATCACTACACAAGAAGCAAAATTATGGGATCCAAAGGTCAAACCACCATGGTGGAATGACATAGATTATTGCAACTTTCACAACAATAAAGGAAATAAAACTAACGATTGCATGGAGTTGAAACACGTGGTTCAAGATCTGATCAACAATAACAAAATATATGTAGAGGGACTACAAAACAATAATGATCATTCAGCCTTCAAGGACCCTTTACCGAATTATGACAAAGGAGCATCATCTTTTGCGAACAACAAAGGTAAGAACATCAATCATGTCTATGATAAAACAATCCTTTGTCTTTCTGAGGTAGAAAGTGACCATATCGTTGGTCATAACATTAATGAACACAAAACCAATGACACTAACCCTTTGGATTTTCTCCCAAGCATACAAGTCTCTGAAAATCAAATAAATGTTTTAAAAATTAGGGAACGACAAGATTATTAACTAGAAAATGTAATGACTAGGGGGAAATCCAAGGTAGTGTTAAAGGGAGTTGGGTCCAAAAATGCATATACACCTCCATCTCATTACAAAATTGTCGATCACGTTCAAAACATTCCAATGTAGATATCGATACTAGAACTCCTCAAACTATCTGCATCACATAAGGAGGTTCTAGAACAAGCACTAGTTGCCACTATGGTACCAAAAAATCTAGATTTTTTCCAATTCCAAGCTATGGTGGGGCATTTGAATACCTCGCATTTTCTATCATTCTCTGAACAAGATGATGTGTCACTAAACCATCCCCATAATACCACACTCCATATCAAAGTCTTGATCCATAATCATTGCGTCAAAAGAGTCTTAATAGATGGGGGAGCTAGTTTGAATATTTGCACTGTAAAGTTAATCCGTGCACTAGGGTATTCTGATGATGCTATTGATGCCTAAAGGAAAATGACAGTAAAATCTCTATGATGATACCAAGCACAAAGTACTGTTAAAATAACAATGGTTTTTCATATAGCTGCATGATAAAATTAGATTGCATTCATAATAAATTCATTATCTGCAGAGTGTTTGTTGCATAAAGGATTCTAATTAATTATTATCTTTTCTACAAATATGA
Organism: Sequoiadendron giganteum; assembly: GCA_007115665.2. Lineage (NCBI taxonomy): Eukaryota > Viridiplantae > Streptophyta > Pinopsida > Cupressales > Cupressaceae > Sequoiadendron > Sequoiadendron giganteum. Next base: position 79,116,775 of record CM021102.1, read on the forward strand.
CTATATACTTGACATTAAATCAAAATCATCAAAAACATATAGGATCATCATCTCATCATTACAAAAAAATTATCATCTCATCATTCATTTTAAACATCAAATAGTTATGCATTTATCGCACCATATTTTCCACATCATATCATAAATAAATACATCATGTTCATTAAACCATATCATTCATTACATTATTATCAGGTACACTTGATCCAAATTTACATCATTCATCCATATATAATGCATCATAACATCATCATTTTATCACCATCATATTTAAAATAAAGGCATTTACCATATATCCATACATTTTATTACATTAAAATAAATGCAAGTCATGTCATTATTATCCATACATCATAGATCATCATACATTATTATCCATACATCATATATTATGTATAAACATTTATCATAGAATCATCACATGAAATAAAAGAATACATCACATTATACATCATCACAAAATGAATGCATCCATCATAAGAATCATAAAACATCACAGATCAATAGAAATAAATTGCATCTCATATATATGTCAAATGTCAAGTATACAATGAAGTTTGAAATAAGAAAAGATACATCATCAAAAATGAGCTGACTCGAAGTATACATCATATATCAAAATAATGTCTCGAAATCACAAAAGTGGCATTTATGATCTGCTACTACTAGAATGAGCAGACCCAACAAGACCAATATCACGACCACCCTTGGAAGGACCAGGATCTCTGGGATCTCCTCGGGGAGGCTGTGTCACACCCTCGCTAACTGTCTAGGTATGAGTTTGAATAGAACTTGATGGGGCATAGTTGACCCTGTGATCAATAGGAAATGCATCATGATATATACCCCTGTAAAACTATTCCTTTCGACCAACCTGTAGAACCTCCCTCATGTAATCTACAACAAAAGTACTGTCAAATACTCTCAGTAGTGTCTCAGTCGTCTCCTATTCCCTCTTGGAAATATTTCTAGCACTGTCTCACTCGGCTGTCAAGGTATCAACCTGAGTTTGAACAACAACCAACTGTCCCTTTACCTACACAAATGCCTGGGCATGAGCCTATGCCTGGGTCTACATCTAAGTCTGCACCTATACTAGTAAATCCTGTGCCTGCCCCAAATATCTCTATAGGATCTGTACCTGTGTCTGTAGACTGGAAATTTTCCTCTGATGCTCAACTGACAACACTACCACTACTCGCCTCTTGTGAGGCCTATTAGATGATGGACCAACATTGACAGGCCTAGCCCCTCTTCCACCACCACCATCACCGTCATCACTACTATTGTCACCATTTATGCTCTCAGTATTGATTCCTGACTGCATATCATCCCCACTATCTGCAGAACCCTTGGCATCCTCCTCCTTCATGGGTAATAGTACTGGCTCATCTGGAATGGTAATACATGGATGTGGAGATAAGGCCAAAAATGTTGCATACTCTCCTTTCACAACTCCCTCTACAATATCTATGTGCATATCCCAAGCTGATGGTTGCAAAGTCCTATACCCCTCTACTAATGTCTCATATGATAAACATGGCCCCCAATCCACTAAATCACTCTATTGTCGAGCATAATGGGCTATCCCATGAGGTAGACACTATCCTATACCATGCTCCCTATATACGTGCTGCAACAAAAATCTCTCCAATACAAAAGGGGTCCTACCGATTAGGTACATAGAATCACATAGATACCCAAGCATTGCATCATCCTCATTGCAATGCTCACAGTCTAGATATGGCTGCTAGATGACGCTCTCTATATCATCCAACACTCATCGCCAATGCTCTAACTTACCCATATGAGCCTGGATAAGTCTACCTCTGTACCTGAAAACATAAGGTTTAACTGCCGGTCTATCGAGAACTGGAATTGGTCGAGCAATGGAAAAATTCTCCCATGCCCACACCTATAAAAGGGTCATCCCTGTTGATAGGCTGTGTGCCCCCAAGTACACTACTGAATGTAAGTCATGATATAGATGTGCTAGCATACACATCCCCAATGCATATATCCTCCCATGCACGACTATGCTCTCCAAAATTTGGCCCCAACCCACAGAGAATCCCTTTGACCTATGATCAGGACAAAGGAAACCTCTAATGAATCTAACTAATACTACTGGTAGTGAAGCATACGCGTCAGCTATCATCTTCCATTGGACACTCAGTCCTGCAATGTGCTGATCTTGAAAGACTCTATGGAGAGAATCTCTCCCACCAGCCTCATGTGAATCATATACTACAATCTCTCCCAAAAATGGAATCCACAAATTCCACCCCACATCCTTGGGTGTGACTGTCATCTCACCAGTGGGTAAATAGAAACTGTTATGGTCACTGTGCCACCGCTTGGCCAAAGTAGTGAGGATACCCTGATTAATCCTAATCTGGGGCATATCAAGTAGACTAGTAAGGCCACATCAACCTATGATCTGAATCTCATCCAGATTTAGATGAGGAAGCAAATCGGTGGTCCACGGAAACCGCTCTCACATCTGGAGAGTACCCAAATCCTCCTATCAGCATGGGAAATTTAAAATTAGTGCACTATGTCAAAAATCAAAAGTCATTCTACTATTAGATCTAGTCAAACTTTGGTATGATTTTTCAATCAAAATTCATAAACAAACATCAACAAACCTCACCTATCATGAGGTTTATCAGATATTGAATCATTCCTCACCTATCATGAGGATCTTCACAACTAGGATTAATTCTCGCCTATTATGAGAGTAAGTCTTATTAATCATCAAAATCAATCATCAAGATATTTGGATTATCAATCATACCAAACTGAAGGATGGACATGATCGAAATTGATGAAATCAAGGTTAACTAGGTCAAAATCTGTAATTATAACATGGATGTGCTAAAATAGACATCCACAGCGCTAAAACTCAAAAACACTACTTTATCAACTAAATGTGCTAAAATAGGCATCCAAAGCTCTACTTTACTCGAAATGCTATTTTAGCACTTCAATGCGCTATAACAGGAATCTAAAGCGCCACTTTACCCAAAGCATTGTTTTACCACATCAATGTGCTAAAATAGTCCATCAAAGCACCACTTTAATAAAAGTGCTAAGACAAACCATGCATGCACTAATTTACCACACCTAAGCACTAGAACATTCTAGGTGCTAAGATCCGGCATTGAAGTGCTAAATCTAATTACGTAAGCGCTAAATCATGAAAGCGTTAAACTATCCTACGAAAGAACTAGAGAAAATAACGCAAGCGCTAGAACAGATTACGAATGCGGTACACTAGAGTGCAAAGCACTACAGTGCGACCTCAATGCACAAAACTAAGGGAAAAATGCCAAAACATAAAAATAAAAAATGCACAAAAAATGAGGTGAATTATGGGTACATACCATAGGTCCGTAGGCAACCGACCGCTGGTGACGTTGCACGTGCTCGAAACAATGAGTGTGGTAGGGGATAGGCATCTTGCTCCAGCTGGCTCAAAAGTCTCTATCACTGGATGTTGAAAGTCACAAAGTGGAAATGACTTTGAAAATGACCTTTTGGACCTTATAGAATTTTTGAAAAGGGCTTTTTGTGGGTTTTCTTTTATTTTGATTAATTTTATTCATGAAATTAATTGAAATTCATCTGTGAGCTATATTTTCTTCATCATTTTTGGGAGATAAATTATTTCTTAATCAAATCATCATCAAATTATCATGAAATTCAAAAATTATCAAATCATTAATTTATCTCTCGAGGGGGCATATTATCGGCAATCATTTAAAAATCAATATCTGGGGCACACTAATTTTTTATTTTTTTTTCATCAATAATGGCAGTAGTAGCAAAATTTTCTTTGAAGCAATGTGTAAACACATCACTTCAAAGAGGGGAAAAATGTATACACCTAAAATTGGTGTGGAAAATCCGATTAATTAAATACAAAGTATTTGATTAATTATCCTAAATTCCTCTACTATTTAAATAAATAGAAATATTTATTTATATAGTTCACATTCACATTCACATTTAAATTCTTCTAAATTAAATAAACAAAATTAAATACTTTGTTTAATTTAATTATCATTTCCCTATTTTATTCTATCACATCAATCTTAAATTAATTAAATAAAGATTAAACACTTTATTGATTTATTTCCATTTTCTACCATTTTAATTTAATAAACAACTTCTATACTTTTTTTTCTTAAATTATTTATCCCTCTTTGGCTAATTTAAATAAATAAAAAATATTTAAATAAAGGCATAAGGAATATTCCTCTATATTTCCTCAAAATCGAATTAGATATCCTATGTCTAATTTATGTCTAAAATCATGTCAAAATTAATTGATTGAAACTTCACGGGAAGAATTGGAGACAAATTACAAATTTATCTCTCAATCCTCCTCCATCAATCTTTCCTCTTCTCTTGTCTCGTTTTTTATGGGTAGAGACAATCTCCAAGATCTTCTCAATATCCTCTATCTCTCACCATTCAGTCCTCCAGATTGAATCCAAACCTCTCTTTTCCATCCCTATGCATTTCTACAACCAGGAAATATATAAATAAAGCCTCATTCAACCAAGAAAAGGATCCAAATTATCTAACTTATGCACTCTTACTTTGTAGGAATTCAAGCATCAAGCATCAAGCATCCAACATCCAACATTCAAGTTTTCTTATCATGGCTGCCTCCTGTAGCTTCATATATAATGTTTCATGTCAATCTATGTCATATTAGTTCCTTTTATCATCTAGACTTTATAACATTAGCTTCATATCATTGTATCAGCATCATTCTATTCTTTAGATTATCATTTTAATAGTTATAGTGTTATTTAAATCTGAGAGCACAATAGCTTAAAAATATTTTAAGATAAGAGACAATGAGATGCTTTCAGTAGATTATTAGGTTTACTTTGATATAATGTTTCATTAAGAAGTGTTTTATTCCATTATGCTGATTCACACTTACAACACATTATGTTTAATTTGTTAGAGAAGGAGCCCATTAGGCTTAATTAACAAAATACATCCTAGAAAAGTGTGAAAGTGTGTTACAATACTTTACAACACCTTTGCAAAGGATCAATTAAGGCATGATTTAGTCAAATAAAGGTCCTAAAATAGTGTGAATATCTACAACACATTACAACACCACTCCAATACATCATTAGTTCAACTTTTAATGTCAATTATTGAACCGTGTGAAAAAGAATTACTTTTTTTGACACTACATTTTGCCCCCACTTTAGTGTAGGATGACCTTGTATCAAACTCACACTAAAGTAGACATTCAAGACACTTAACTATCCAGCGATAAAAAAGATACATGATCATACCCTAACAAAGGCCAAAAGGCAAAAGAAAAACAAAGGATCAAGCACATATGTTTTAACACAATTTGAGACGAGGTTATTTTTCCAAAACACATGTTGCTCACTCTGCGGTAGTGGAACCTTAGTCTATCCACTAGGTGATTTGTCCCAAATTATGTATGCTGACTCTAAGGTAGTGGAACCTCAGTTTGTCAACTAGGTGAGTTGTCCCAATGAAGTGGTTTAGTGAGAAATTCATGCCAGTGTATTGCTTCCCATCATACTAAGCATACCAAATTTATCCTTCTGATAAATTTAATCAGGAACCACAATGTAAATTATTTTTTTCAATGATTTTGTTATGTAAAAAAAAAATTAAAAGGGATTTTTCTTTGTTCGTGTAAATCTCTTCTTTTTAGGGAGCATTGTGCCTAATTTTTCCAAGAGAGGACAAGTCAAAAGTGTCAGATCTTTGCCCATGGAATGCCTCTTTCACATCATGCCATGTAAGTAGATCATACACTCTTGAACAATATCAAATCAAATGACAACACCAAGAAGAGGACACTCACAAGAAAAAAAATCATGCCATGAAATTTTTCCAAAAGATGTCATCGATGTATGAGCCCACTTTAAAGAAGTTGCTACACCATCACTGTGAACAAGTGCTTGAAAGTATCCAATGTTTTTTATCCTAAGACATGAGATATTTCCTCAGAAAACCCTATGTCAAGTCATAGGTTTTTGAAGAAAGTTGTGTCATGAAATAGGAAGGAAGGGTTGCCCCCACAAACACATAATGGATCTATGGACTTGGGGTCAGTATATCTATGCTACAATGTTGTCATAAATCATGGAACTTTCATCATTCCCTAAATACTCATAGAATTAGAAGAATGACACAAAGAAGACAAAAACAAAGAAAAATCCTATTGGGTCAGCATGGAAGAAACATGAATGTCTCGACGTCTTGCATCATCCCTAAAAGGAAAACATAAGACAAATGAAAAAGATAAAGGAAAAGATTTTGGGTCAACATGGAAGAGACCTAAATGTCACGATGCCTTGCATCATCCACAAGACAAATAAAAAATGATTATGAAATAGAAAAGAATGAAGATACATATATAATAATGCACAAAAGAGAGAGGATACATCAAATGACACATCATGGGGGATCACATTACACACATGCAATCATAAAGAAAAATGAAAAGAAAAGGACTAGTAAGACACAAACAAGTCAATGTAAAGTAGGTCATCTACTTCCCAATCTCATTTGGTGTACAGAGAAGGCATAAAACTATCCAAAAGGACAACATCAAGTTTCGAACGAGGGTGCACACCAAGTTCAACACTCATATCAGTAGATTTTTAATCTAATCTCATGAAAGAAGAAAATAATGTATTCAACTCATCAGTGCATTTGCTCATCAATATTTGCAATGTCAATGTCATCATCTAAGCTAATAATAGTAGGAGGTCAAATATCAATGTTCATGCAATGTTCTTGTTTATGTTGTGGCAAGGGTTGAGAGTCATCATGCACTACTTCAAGTAGGTTTGTATTTTGATTTTATTTTTTATTGTTGTTATCTTGAGTTTTCAATCTACGAGAAATAGCACGACATCTACATCTATGCTCTCTAGCACTTTGATTTATTTTTCAGTTTATTGTCAATATTTTTTTGTGTAATATTGGGATTTTCAATCATAGGTTCCTTCTCTTCCTTGGGAGGAGTAGAAGAAACAACAGGAGGTTTCTCAACCACTTTCTCTTTGACTTTGTAAAATTGTTTGACTCTTGGAGGTACAATGAGATTTTTTGTACTATCTCATGGTCTCTTGTATAAAATTGTAGGAGGTTGTTCTATAGATCATTCTTGTATGGTTGGAAGTTTTTTTGGTTCAATCATTGTCTCATCAAGGATGGTTGGTTTGTCCATAGGTTGAGGCATGTTGCAAAGGGATAGTTCTTCTATTTTCTTTCCATTGAATTTTGGATATGATTCGAAAAACAAATCTTCATGAGGCTTGATAGGTTCCTTAGGCTTAGGCCAAAAAGTAATCTAGTGAAAAATTCCCTTTTTCCAATATAGGATGAAATCCACTATGATGCATAGTGAATATGTCATTTCCAAATGGAAACTTTAGAAATTTATGCACAATCAAATGAATGGCATTCATGGAGTGAAGCCATGGATAGAATAGCTACACACAAAATTGGTCCGATTGTGGAATGAAGGAGAATGAGAATATTAATGTTTTTGGTCCCCCTTTAAAGGGAGATCTATCAAGCCTATTGGAAGGAAAGAAAATTCATTATGTGTCTTGATACATGATTTTTGGTTATCATATGTTTCTTGATATAGATCATGCACATATAATAATTCTTTTGTGATCACATTCTCTCCATAGATGGGATCAATCAATATCCCATTAGTGGGTTTATTATTAATTTGGGAAGCTATGTAAAGAGGACCATCAAGTGTACATTTAGGTATGTCACTTTTGTAGAAGTTGTCAAAACCAACTTCAGACTCCAAGATCACCTACATGCAAATGGATACCTATCACAAGGAAGAGAATGGATGGAGAAAACAAACAAGGGTTTGAAGAAATATTCAACCACAAAGAAAGTATTGATTGATTGATAGATGGATGATGGATGATTTACAAAGAGTACATATGCCTGATTATATAGGCAAGTGCTAAACCTAAAATGCAAAGGATGTTGCCAAGTGTTCAAATCACACTTCATGTGACAACAAGAAACCCTAACCAACTACCTAGGGAATGATAACAAGATGGAGATAAGTTCTAGAAAAGACAACTCATCTTCTAGAAGGGAATCTTATCTCAACAACTTTATTAAATGATTAAATGCAACTTAGGACTAATATTAAAACCTAAGTTAACTTATGCTAGTGTAATAATTAATTAATTACACTAACACCCCCCCATAAGTGCAACTTAGGGAGACTAGATAAGCATGCACCTAAAACTAAGATGAATGCAAGAAAGCATGAATGGGTCCCGACAACAAGGCTTGATTAGGTACCCATGTACAAATGCAATAATGAGGTAGAGAAGGAAAACTCAGTGGGACAAACCCCCCTACAATGAGATGACTGTAGCAAAGAAGCACTAGAAGAACATTGTGGAGTAACACTAGAATCACAATCTGGCAAGTAAGGGAAGATACTTCTGTCTACAAGAAACCATATTGGAATCATAATAATGCAACAGCAAACCCGATGCCACAGAACACTCGAAAACACCAAACTGGAACAACCTTGGAATCCATAAAGCAACAGTAGATGAAAAGATGATGACAGAATCTGGAAGCCATGAATCTCGATGTTGATGTCAAACTGAGACTAAAACTTTTCCTATGAGAACAAGTACCATAAAGACTCAGAAACATTAACCACAAATTTAGTGGCCCTTAAACTGAGATGGATCCGATGCAAATCATTAACCATAGGCTCTCAATCTAGAGTGTGAACCAATATGAATCTGATATATGTCAAGCTAAGACAAAATATGGCCAAAAGAAACTAAGAAACCAGATTACAACCCATGCGAGTTGTCATCAAAACACAATGAAGATCAAAGTGCATGCACACTCTAATCAGATTATTATGCAAGAAACCCCCCTGATGGAACTTTATATCAGTTCATTTATTACAATACCCAATGATTGCAAAATTAGAGAATATGCAAAACATGCATAAATTAAAAACAAAATGCAAACCTACTGCATGCAAACAAAAAAGAGTGCATGCACAAACCAATGTTTACATCTGCCTCCATGATGAAAATAACTTCAGATTTGTGTAGATGACCAAATCTGAAAACATAGCATACACCATTATGAAGTGCTCGAAACAAGCTTTTCATCAATATCTCGTTTGCCAAAAACGGACATCGTGGCCAAAAGTTATGAATTTTTCAAAAATTGAATTTAGCTTGCAAAAAATGAATTTTCTAGCCAAAAAACATTTATTTCTAACTTGATTTTTGGAAAATCTACACATTGTTTGTAGAAAAAAATAAAAACCCAGAAATATTTTGATGCTAAAAACAAAACCCAGAAATCATTTTTTGATCCAACAAGCAGAAGATGAAAAATTGATTTTTTTAAAATCTTGAGCCAGCAGAAAAATGACGCGTGCCGCTTTTTCAACAGTGATTTTCTCTTGATCTGTGCAAGATATGCAAAATCTAAAACATACCCAGTTCAGATTTCGACGCTGGCTACAAAACCTAGAAATTGTTTTTCCTGCAAATGAGTGAAAACTAGATTTTTGAAACAAATATGATGACAGCCCCAATAAAAAATGGCATGCAACAAACCCTTGTAGCTCCAAATAGCTCCAAACTCTTCAAATAAGAACAGGCATGCAGCAAGAAAGCTCTGATACCATGTAGAAGTTGTCAAAACCAACTTTAGACTCCAAGATCACCTGCATGCAAATGGATACCTGTCACAAGGAAGAGAATGGATGGAGAAAACAAACAAGGGTTTGAAGAAATATTCAACCACAAAGAAAGTATTGATTGATTGATAGATAGATGATGGATGATTTACAAAGAGTACATATGCCTGATTATATAGGCAAGTGCTAAACCTAAAATGCAAAGGATGTTGCCAAGTGTTCAAATCACACTTCATGTGACAACAAGAAACCCTAACCAACTACCTAGGGAATGATAACAAGATGGAAATAAGTTCTAGAAAAGACAACTCATCTTCTAGAATGGAATCTTATCTCAAAAACTTTATTAAATGATTAAATGCAACTTAGGACTAATATTAAAACCTAAGTTAACTTATGCTAGTGTAAAAATTAATTAATTACACTAACAACTTTGTGAGAAAACAATGTCAAGATGTTGTTTAGTCAAGCTTGTACGAGTTATAGATTTGATAAATGTTATCACTTCATTTGTGGGATGTTGTTTAATGGTATTTGCATTATCATCATTCATGTCAACATTCATCACATCAGTCTTTGTTTCACTAGCTTTGACAAATGAAATATTCTTCTTAGGCATGAGATTTGTAAATATTTGAATATTTTGATTAGGAGGATTTATAGACTTATTACCTTGATCATTAACACCTTCGATTTGTAAATGATAAAAATCAATAAGGTCTTGCACAAGATGTTTAAGACACTTACAATATTATGTACTATGTCCATTTGTTTAGTGGTAATGACAATAAGAATTTTTTTGAAAGCCTTTGGGCAATGGTATATTAAGATCATGTTCTCTAACAGGAGGTAAGGTAATCATGCTTTTGTCAATAAGTTGTAGCATGATATTGTGAAGGGTATTAGGTAAAGGAGTGAATTATCTCTCCCTATCCTTGAAAAGAGTTGTCATTTTTATAGAAGCCAATTGATTTTTTTTTTTGTTGACTTGTATAAGGAGGATTTAATTATAAAAATACCTTAGTCTATTTCTTGAAAGGTTGATAGTTGTTTAGATTTGTTGATTCGACCCTTTTTGGGCAATTAGGGGGATTTTTCGCATCACGACCACCAGTCGTATTTTGATAGTCATGAAGGGTTGTACATAACTGTGTGAAGGATGGAAACCTCAACATTTCAATTTTTCATTGGAGTTTATCTTGTAAGTTGGTAATGAACATTCATTGAAGGTCGACATCAGGAATCTTGATATTCACTTGTGAATAGTGTTTGATATCTTCCTATCAAATCAGTCACTTTTTCATTCCCTTTTTGCTTGCATGTCATTAAATCAATAAGGGTAATATTAGGACCCATGCGAATATTTTAGTGGTTGTACAAGGCATCAATGAGTTCATTGAATGAACCAACTGAATTTTTGGGTAAAGATGAAAAACACTCTAGAGAAGTATCCTTCAAAGATCTAGGGAATAGCTTAGCCAACAGTTTATCCTCAAAGAGGAAATCACTACACAAGGCTATGAAGAAGGAAACATGCCTTGCAAGATCTCCTTTCCCACCATATTTCTCAAATTGATGGACCTTTATTCCTTTTGGCATTTTTTCTCTTAATACGTCGAGGGTATTGAACAGTCTAGATAATTGAGAGGGGGGCTAAATCAGTTATCACAAAAATCTTTTCTTTCTTTACTTAATCCAGAGCAATCATAAACCAGTCATATATTAATTAAAATAGATATGAACATGCAAGCACTAAACAACACCATGCACAATGAACACCAGAATTTATGTGGAAACCCAATATGGGAAAAACCATAGAGAATGCTAATTCTCGATTATAAAACACTTATTAATGTGACACCAGTTAAAGTGATTTTTATGAGGGTTCACTTCCAAAAATGCTCACTCCAAGTAAGTCTCACTCCCCAAGATACAAAAACCACTGATTACAAAAATGGAAAAAACATGAGTTGATGAAGTTGCATCTACATATGCATGAATTCAATTCCGATTAAGAGCACAACATCTAATTGTAGTAGATGCGATTAAGAATATTTTGCTCACCTTCCTTCCACAATATTTTCAATATAGATTTCCTCTTTCTGGCCCTTTCCTTTACTTCCTTATCTATTTCTTTCTGTACAACCCTTCACACTCTTATAATTGTTCACACATATCACACTTCTTGTTTGGATACCAAAAGATGTTCCACATATATGTATATATACACACCCAAAGAACAAATGAATCGGCCTAGAAAAAAATGTAAGCTTGGAGAACAACCTTGAAATTTTCAATAAGGCTTGGCATGCTAGCACCAGACCCAAAATATAGGTTGCACATAAATATATTCTTACCACATTACATTGGGACCCATAAATAGTTCATAAATAAGATAAGTTCATCACTTATCAAAGTTACCAAAAATGAGATATATTCTTGATTTGATAGGAACGCCACAACCAAGACCAAATCTTGATAACATCAATTTCAATACCAACCAGAGAAATGCAGTTTGGACATACCAAAACTTGTAACATGCTACATGAATGTCCGGATAGCAAGGATACCTAAAATAAGATCTAGACACAGCAACCGATATCAAAAGATTAGTCTTCAATATTCTTCATTAACTGTCTTCCAAATATTTGATGCCAAACATAGTGGTTCTCAACTCCAATCTACACTTTCAACTTGGTTACGACTGGTCCAACCATCCCTTAAAGGTGACTTCCTAAGTTAAGCCAGTTATGGCCTTCTAACCTTTTGGATACACTTATTCAACTATATATTCCATTTTAGATCTCTTATTTTCTTTATCAACACATTTTTGAGGACCCATTAAATTTTTATTCAACATATCTAAAACATGGATAGGGTTGTTTTGGACTGATGCACTTCAATCTTCCCTTCTTCATTCAACATGGCCTAATTAGGCCTCTTTTACAAGGGGGTATGCCAAATTTGTACCCCCTAACCACAAGAATAGTTTGTATACTGGGAAGTAATCACCAAATCATCAGTTCTTGAGTTTTCTTCTAACAATCATGTTTGTAACTCTACTAACCCCTTCAAACTCATTGGTTTCTTGTTGGACAAACACATTACCAGTCCTCAATTTCGGTCTTAGACTTGGTCCTTCCTACCACTCTATCAAGAAGTGATAAAAATCATCAAACAACATTCTAATAGGTCCATTCCATATCTCTACTTTGTTCAAAAATGGTGGAATGGCCTTCAATGTTTCATTTTCTTTACAAACCCTGTAAAACCCTAGCTACAAGATAAATTATAGAAAAATGCACGTATATTTCTTCTTGATAAATGAGATCCTCTCTAATAGGATTCAAAATTAAGCTTATACAATGGAATAACAGTTTTTACAAGCCTTTCATCAATTAATGACTATACGGGCTATATAGAATAGAAGGAAACTCAGATTTTTTTTTAAAAAAAACATCAAAAATAAGAACTTTCTTATTTATTATTTCAAAAAAATATTCATTCACCAACCTTCCTCGAGATATTTTTATATTTTTAATGAATTTACAACTTTTTTTATTGTTCCAAATGGAATTCAAAAAGATTTGACTATTAGGCTTCCAACTACCCCCCTAATTAGACACAAAAACACTAATTCACTCCATAATATTAATGTAATTATTAAGACCCTTCCTTACTCGAACCACAAATGGTTTCTACAACATGAACTTGACCACCTTGGCCTTATTAAAAAATAAAAAATACCATTTCTCAAAGTTAGACCTTAATTACAAGGAAAAAAAGACCAAAACTATGACAACTGAGAAAACAGTGAAGGTGCTCTGCACCATACACCCAGGGATGAAATGATTTCATTATCCTGATGAAATGAGGTCTTCAATAGAGACTCCATGCTGAGAAATTTCCTCTTTAGACATCCAAGTTGCATCTTCTTTAGGAATTCCATGCCACTTTACCAAATTCTCTCTATAAACCTATCTCCTTGTTATTTTCACTTCCCTTGAATCCAAGATAGCTTCCAGTTTCTTTGGATGAGTGGGTGGAAGATTTTTGATCCAATCTCCTTCATCCTTTCTAGGTTCACCTTCTTCTTCACCTGCAAAAATAGTTCCCTTGAAGGGATATAGGTTAGTTACATTGAAAATTTGTGATATTGCAACTCCTTGTGGGAGTTCAATCTCATATGCATTGTTTCCATACTTCTGGACCACCTTGCAGGGTCCTATCTTCTTCATCATCAGCTTAGTGTACGTCCATTTAGGTACAATCTCTTTTCTCAAATGTGCCCATACTAAATCACCCACTTTCAACTATACATCTCTCCTTCTCAAGTCTTCTCTCTCCTTATACTTGGCTACATGCTTTTCAAGTGTCTCCTTGACCTATTTGTGTATGTCATACATGAAAACAACAAAATACTCTCCTTGTGAACTTCTTTTCTCCAATCCCATCAAGTCCCCTCAAATGGACTTCTCCCCATACTCTGATTGATGGAGTCATTATAAGCGTGCTCTGCTTGTGGCAATATCAAATCCCATGACTGATTATGCTCCCTGATTAAATACCTTAGTAGATTTCCCAATGACCTATTAACAACCTCAGTTTGACCATCGGTCTAAGGGTGGTGGGAAGAGTTGAATGTCAAATTGGTTCCTATATTTTTCCACAATGTTCTCTAAAAATGGCCAATGAACATGGCATCCATGTTAGACACTATAGACAATGGCAGCCCATGGATTCTAACAATCTCCTTAAAGAACATGTTTGCAATATGTGATGCATCATTTATTGAATTTCAAGGAATAAAATGGATCATCTTACTAACCTATCAACCACCACATACACACTATGACAACCCCTTGAATTTCTTGAAAGACCTAAAAAAAATCCATGCTTATTGCCCGCCATGGTTTTCTTGGTATGGGTAAAGGCTGATACAACCCAGGATTAGAACTTGTTCCCTTTCCTCTTTGACAAATAATGCAACCTTCTACATACCTTTTGATATCTACATGCATCTTGGGCCAGTATTAGAATCTCTCAATCTAATCCAAGGTCTTGTCATGACAAAAATGTCCACCAAGGCTCCCACTATGCTTCTCTGTAGTCAAATTCTCCCTCATAGAGCATTTTGGTATGCATAATTGAGCTCCCTTGAAGAGAAACCCATCTTGTATCACATATTCCTCATATTATTTATGAAAGGAACCTTGAGATTTCTCACAAACTAGAAACACACCATGGAAATATTCATCATATTTATACATACCTTTGAGTGATTCCACACCCATACTATGGAGTTGCACCTCTTGTACCAATGGTACCCTCCTACTTAGAGCATTTTTCACCTTGTTGGCCTATACCTTCTTGTGTTTTATGGTAAATGTGTAGGCTTGAAGGTACTCCACCCATTTCATATGTCTATGGGTCAACTTCTCTTGGTTGTTCAGAAAACTTAGAGCATGATTGTCTCTGAACACTACAATTTCCTTAGGGAGAAGGTAATGTCTCCATTCTTGATGGATTGCACCATAACATACAATTATAGGTCATATGATAAATATTTTCTCTTTGCCTCATAAAATTTTTCACTGAAGAAGGCAATAGGTTTCCCCTCTTGGCTTAGTACTACCCCTATGGCCAAATTACTAGCATCACACTCTATGGTAAATATTTTAAAGAAATCAGGAAAAGTAAGTATGGGTTTTTGTGCTACCTTTTGTTTCAAGTATTCAAAATTTTTATCAGCCTCATTTGTCCATTGGAATCTTCTCCTCTTCACTCCTTTGATAGTATCTATCATTGGTGCAATTGTGTGACTGAATCATGTTATAAAATTTTGATAGAAGCTTGCCAGTCCATGAAAAATCCTTACTATTCTCATTGTTTTTGGTGTAGGACAGTTCAGAATGGCTCCAACCTTCTTTAGATCCATCTTTAACTTTCCCCCTAAGATCAAAAAGCCCAAATATATCAGCTGCTGCTTCATCCATTCACAATTCTTGAGGTTAATCATGAGCTTCTCTATATATAGCTTTCCCAAAACTCTATTCAAGTGCTCCAAGTGTTCTTCCCTTGTTTTGCTAAATACCAAGATATCATCTAGGCACACTACTACAAACTTTTTGACGAAATATCTTAACACCTCATTCATGATTCTCATGACTATGCTATGGGCATTATATAGCCCAAATGGAATCACCATCCACTCATAAAGGCCCTCATTGGTTTTGAAAGTCATTTTCCACTCATCACCCTCTCTAATCCTTATTTGGTGGTATCCACATTTTAAATCTATTTTAGAAAAGTTTCCCTCACTAAACTGTCCATAAGGTCTTCCATCTGAGGTATAGGGAACCTGTACCTTATAATTATCTTGTTAATGACCCTTGAATCTATACAAATCCTCCATTCACCATATTTTTTAGGTGCCAAGACTGTTGGCACAACACAAGGATTGAGACTCTTCCTCACTAACACCTTGTCCAAGAGTTCTTGCACTTGTTTCTTGATTTCCTCATTTTGTTGAGGTGTCATTTTATAAGCTACCTTGTTAGGAAGGCTTGCACTAGGGAATAAATCTATATGGTGACTTACATCCTAGATTGGAGGCAAAGAACCTAGAAAATCCTTCACCACCATGTTCTCATATTTGTCAAGTAAAATTTGTACCTCCTTTGGGACTTCTTTCTCATTGTCATTTGTTGCTACCTCTGAAATTGTTTTCACAATCATAACAAATCCAACCTTCTCTTCTTCCAAATATTTTAGGAACTCCTTCTCCGTCAATATCATTACACTAGGTTCTTCATGGGCTACACATTTTTCTTCCTACAGTGGCTCTAATATGATATGTAATCCATCTTTTTCAATTTGATATTCATTCTTGAAACCATCATGTTGTGCCTTCCTGTCATATTGCCATGGCCTAACAAGAATTAGATGAAAGACATCCATATGTACAATATCATAGAGCATCATATATTTGTAAGACCTAATGGAAAACTCCACATAAACCTACTCATTAACAATCACTTGTTTCCCTTTGTTTAACCATGAGATTTTATAGGGATTAGAGTGGGGTATCCTTTTCAATCTAAGCTTCTCTACCGTTTCCAAAGATGCAATATTATCTATGGAGCTAGAGTCAATAATTACCTCACATACCTTTCCCTGAACTTTGCAAGTTGTTCTAAACAAAGTGTTTCTTTGAGGTGGCTCTTTTGAAGTAGGCACTTTGATCAATGTCCTGATCATCAAAGAATCCCTTGATTCTAGCTTAGCTCAAAGAGATGAAGGTCATGCATAAGAAGTTACACTCTCTACCTCTTCTTCTTCATGAACAAGCTGAGTTCTCCTTTCCCCACCTTGGTAGCTTGAGCTTTACTTATTTGGACACTTCCATGAAGGGTTTCCATACTGGTTGCAGCCAAAACACTTTCCTAAAAAAGGCATTAGAGCCTCTTGCTGGTCCATTAAATCTACCTTTACCTCCTAGCCTTCTCCCTCTAAAATTTCCCCTTGTCATTCCACTTTGTTCTTGAGTGGTACCTTGTTCAGCTGGAGTCTTTTGGAAACCCCTTCCTCCAATATTACCTCTACCCTTGGTTTATTTTTTTGACCTCCTCTTTATCTTGTTTTCAGCCTTTTAGCCACTTGGAAGCACTCTTCCACTATCCAAAGAGTGATCAAATTGATTTAATCTTGGATTTCACCCCTCAATCTATTCAGGTATCTAGCCACTCTCTCCTTCTCATTCTCCATATTCCCCAACCTTATGGTAAATTTATTGAATTCCTTCGTGTAAGAATCCACATCCAACTCTGTCTGCTTCAAGATTTGTAGTCTCCTATAGATTTGTACTTCATAGTTGGCAGGTAAGAATTGGTGCTTGATCTTTTGTACCATCTGGTCCCATGAATTTATTTTAGGTTTGAGGATCCTTAATCTCTCTTCTTGAGTGTAGTTCCACTAGGTTAGAGTTGGTCCTTTGAGCTTTGTCTTAGAAAATTTTACCTTCTTGTCTTCATGGATCTCTTTGAACTCGAAGTAGTTTTCAAGATCATCAATCCACTCTATGACTTCTTCTCCATCCATCTTTCCTCCATACATAGGAATATCTATCTTCACCTCTTGAGCCTCACCTCTTGCTACCTTAAGCACCTACAAGAACTTCTTGTCTTTAGTTCCTAGCTCCTCTTGGGGTTTTTCTTGAGGCTTTTCCTCTTCACCCTCCTCTTCAGGGTCACTCACTTCAATGATACCCTTAGCTCTCTTGTCCTTTATTTCTAAAGCTTCCATACTTTCTCTCAAGGCTCTAATTTCCTCAACAAATTCTATGCTACCCATATTTTGAGGCACCTTGTAAGGTTTCTTGCTCCCTTTCACTTAAAATTTAAAACTTCTTTATGACATAGACCTTGAGCCTAAGCTTTGATACCACCTAATGCAAGACAAAGTGGTTCTCAACTCCAATCTAAATTTTCAACTTGGTTAGGACTGGTCCAACTATCCCTTAAGGTGACTTCCTAAGTTTAGTCAGTTATGGCCTTGTAGCCTTTTGGATACACTTATTCAACTATATCTTCCATTTCAAATCTCTTCTTTTCTTTATCAACACACTTTTTAGGACCCATTAAATTTTTCTTCAACATATCTAAAACATCGATGGGGTTGTTTTGGACTGATGCACTTCAATCTGGCCTTCTTCGCTTCAACATGGCCTAATTAGACCTCTTTTACAAAGGAGGTATGCCAAATTTGTACTCCCTAACCACAATAATAGTTTAAATACTAGGAACCAGTCACCAAATCATCATTTCCTGAGTTTTCTTCTCACAATCATGTTTATAACTCTACTGACCCCTTCAAAATTGATGGTTTCTTGTTGGACAAACACATTACCAATCCTCAACTTTAATCTCAGACTTGTTCCTTCCTACCACTCTGTCATGAAATGATAAAAATCATAAAAAAAAACTCTAACAGGTCCATTCCACATATCTACTTCGTTCAAAAATGGTAAAATGGCCTTCAATGTTTCATTTTCTTTACAAACCCTATAAAACCCTAGCTACAAGACAAATTATAGAAAATTGTACATATCTTTCTTCTTGATAAATGAAATCCTCTCTAATAGGATTCAAAATGGATCTAATACAATGGACTAATAGTTTTGACAATCCTTTCATCAATTAATTACTATAGGGCTTGTACGTAATAGACGGAAACTTAGATTTTTTCATAAAAAAACATAAAAAATCAGAACTTTCTTATTTCTTATCACAAAAAAATATCCATTCACCAATCTTCATCAAGAGATTTTTCCAAATTTTAATGAATTTATAAATTGTTTCATCGTTCCAAATGGAATTCAAAAAGATCTGACTATTGGGCTTCCAACTACCCCCCTAATTAGACACAAAAACACTAATTTACTCCATAACAATAATGTAAATATTAAGACCCTTCCTAACTCGAACCAGAAATGGTTTATACAACATGAACTTGGCCACCTTGGCCTTATTACAAAATAAAAAATACCATTTCTCAAAGCTAGACCAAAATCACAAGGAAAAAGAGACCAAAACTATGACAATTGAGAAAATAGTGAAGGTGCTTTGTACCAAGATGTCCCAAAAAGAAGTACTACCATATTTGGATTGAGGATATCATCTACACTATGCAACATAATAAGATAGGTCATTTTGTATATTATCCGGAGCACAACCTTTTGGATCCCAGGTTTTGACATCGATGAAAACAATTCCACAACAAAAATTCTCAACAATCTCCCCCTTTGGCATTAATGACGAAATAACAAAAACTCAAAAATACAAAAATTCCAAAAATTCCAAGCACTCTCACTTAGCAAAGCAATTCAAATCCTCTTTTTTTTTTTTCTTTTCTCCCCCTTTTTTCCATCAAAGGAAAAGGGCCAAATAGGAACATTTGGAAATTCACGTAAAAATAACACTTTTGACATGAAAATATTTCTTGTAACTTTCCCTCACAATTGGAAGAATCTTCTTCCAAGCTTGCACTGCAGACATGATTCTTGCATACACACTTTCCTATAGAATCAACATCCCAAATCAATAATCCTTTGCATAAGAAACTATCCTAGAGAGATTATCCAACCAAACCTTAACAATTTCTTTAACCAACCAAAAAGTTTTAACCATATCTTCCCTTTGTCTCTGAGTAGACAAAAACTCATCTTGCAGCTCACCAACACTTCTTCTCTATTTTCCATCTTTATCTTTGAAGAAATTGAAACACTTCCCAATTTCATTCAATTCAGATTCGATAGCTTCAATTCTACTTCTAAAGTTATCAACAACAATAGGCCACCATAGATAGTATTTATAGTTTTCATAGATCTCCTTAATGAATTCTCTTGTCTCACCAATGTGTTTAGATTGCTTTAATTTTTTGGTGATACACCTTTCAATCATAGCTTGGACTTTGTCTCCATATTTTTCTTGCAACAACCTTTCTTCAACAACTTTTACCAGATCATCTAGTAATGAGTTAGAAATAGTAGAAACTATAATACCCTTTTTATCAGATAATCAACCACAAAATCTTCAATTCTAGGCCTATTCACCAAAGAGCAGGAATTCCAAATTTCACCAATATTTTTCATATCACCTTCATCCAACATGGACTGAACTTCATCTGAATTAGGTATAGACTCTTCTTCCTTATCCTTCTCTTTTTAGATAGTGATGATATATTTTGTGTTATTTTTTTTCCTTTTAGGTTCCTTATAGGAATCACTAATGACAACCTCTAACACCCTCTTACTAGAGGAGGAACTATCCTCAAACTGACTGATAGGCATAGCACTAGAAAATATCACACCAAAGCATAGATTCATCTGCAAGGATGAGAAATAAACTTTACATGCATTTACTTTATCTTCCAAACATTACAAATATCTATAAACTTGCTTTCCAATAGGGATGCCAGACTTCCACTTAACATTCTCCTTTGACAGTGACAAATTATGAAATTAGAACACAAAAAATATAAGTAGAGACCCAAGCCAAAAGGGATAACTGTCAACCACAAACATTCTGAAATTCTCAATTAGGTTTTCCATTACCAGGCTACACAAATCAAACTATTGATTTTACTTCACCATCTTATGTGCAAGGAACACAACAATAGCAGATGTAGAATCTTCATGATTTTGGAAATAGATTTTGTATGAGATATGATAATCAAAATACCTTACTACAATATTGGAAATGGTATCTATTAGTAGAGGTTGGGGGTATTTTTTCGATAATAGTAAGTTACTCCACATCTCTTTATTTCATGATTTTCTTCCCAAGAAGGTCACCAACTCTTCCTAATCTAGTAATAGATTCAATGGCTTCTTTCATGATCAGATAGGGTTTTTCCAAAATGATGTTGCCATCCTTTAAACAACTCAACAAGAACAAGATAGACTCTTTGTCAGAAAACCAAGGGAATTCTCCCCACAAATCCATACCTAGGGCACATACATTTTTCAATTCATAAGCCTTCAACCCTAGCTCCATTTACTTCATCTTTTGATGATCAAACTCATCCAAATTAACTCCCTTTAGCTTTAGATGAATATTTCCACTAGATTCACTTCCAATCAACATGGATTCCATCATCGCGCTCAAGTCCTTCAATATTTTATCACTTAATAAAAAAAAATATTCTTCTTCTTTGAAAACATTGAGAAATGATTTGAAACTCCATATTTTATCCTTAATTACTCATCATGAATTTTCTACCAAAACATGCATTGATGATGCCAAAAATTTTACTTCACTTTTCAATCACTTTTGAATCTAGCTTAGTAATGTCAAAAACAAATCAACCTTTTTTTAGAGAGGGGGAACTGACAGGGTATGTATTACAAAACTCCCCCTAAGCCAAGGAAATCGACTCAATTTATGTAAGAGCTAGTATCGGGATCTAGTACCATAGAAGGGATCTCCACACTTTTTTCCTTTTTCTTCCAAATCATGACTATATTCTTCTTAGATTCATTTCATTCTACAACTTCCTTTTTGTTTTCAGTTTTTCTCGAAGTAACATATCATTATGTGCTAGCATAATGTCTAGATTCATTGCACTTGTAACATATTTTTCCTGACCTAGCTGAGTGAAACCTGGATCTACATTGATTAGCTTTGTGACCATAACCATGGCATAACTAGAAATAGCCATGAAAGATATTGTTGATTTCATTCATTCTAGCCATATTAGATAATTGACTTTTGTAATGACCTACTTTGTGACCAAAATATTGACAATTAAAGCATTGAATATCTAGTTCCTTCCTTCTTCTACACTCTACAGCCTTATCTCCAAATTTTTTTGTATAGAAAATAATTACCATTGAATAATAAGTACCTTTGAGCATTTGGTTGTCCTACCAAAGGTCTTTTTGTAGATGTTCTAGAGTTTCAGACCTTTCTTGTTACAACAAATCTTGATTTAGATTCAACTGCATCGTTTTAACCCTTAGTGTTCATATTTGGGTTTTCACCTAAGAATCCAATTCCTCCCTTGTCCTTGTGACATTTTTGTAGGGACAAAAATTGATCCAGTATCATGTTGCTTTCACATGCTCTAGCTTATGATTTCACCCTCTTTGACTCTTGATCTCGTAACATAGATAAAATGAATATGCAAGAAAAGATGGATAAATATAATCTAAACACAGACTAATCTAAATCAAACAACTAAGAAAAAAGAAATAAACTTAAAATATAATCAAATAACTAAAGAAAAACATGAAACAATATCACTAAATATCAGAAAACTCCTTTCAAATTAACTTGATTGTCCTTCTCCATTTCGCTATGATGGTATTCTTGCTCTTAGATTTTCAGTAAGTGTGCAAGTATAGCCTTTATGTATGTGATTATAGAAAAATATCAAATATTAACAATCTACTTCCAAAAGTATATCAATTTCGGGAGGAGGTATAATGATGAATGTCAGGTCAATTTATAGAAAATTGGTTTTCGAACGATCTTCTCAGATTCAAAAGAGAGATCAACAATTGAGATTGATGAATGTCATGCGATTGAGATTTGTGTCACTTATAACATGAGTTGAGAAAGGTCTGGAGGATAAAGATTAAATTAAATAATAATTTAATCCGGTGTTAAGAATATTCAAAAATTGAAAGAATAAGACTTTGAATGAAAAGGATAAAGATATAATTTGGATAACATTCTATTCAAATGCACACATGAATTAATTAACTAAATAAATATATTCAATTAATAAATATATTCATGCAAAAGAATTAGACTGATTGATCAAGACAAAGAGTCTCTTCGTAGAGATAATCAGATATTGAAATAGGAGATAACTAACATATTTAAATAGATATGAAGTTAGATAGTGAGTGAATAATTAGTTAACTAGGTGATAGAAGAATGTGACAAGAATAACCTTTTTTATGAATTAAATGTTTATTTAATTCAACATTCAAAATTTAGGGATTTAACTAAATAAATAATGATTTATTTAATTGACATTCGGAAAGTTTAATTGAATAATTGAATAATTCAAAATGATATTTAATTAATCAACGTTGAATACATGTCATAATGAATTAATTAAATAATAAAGGCTATATAATTAATAGGAGAAATATGTGTATAAGAAATAAATAAATAATTAACATTATTTAATCGTGACCATGGACATTATAAAATTATGTTGAAACCCGTATCCACAGGCCTAGACCAATTTTTAGTGTCTACAGTTTCTCCCTCTTTGATGCAATGTCATTTTGACTTTTGTGTCAAAGAAAATCATTCAAAACATGCCCCAATCATGCCCTAGTATTAAATAGGTTAGGGTATGCCCCCTCGGGAAAATTGATGAATTTTTGAAACATTCCAAAAAAAATTGAAAAAATCTCGATAAGTCATTTTGATGGCCATAAATTCTATGGAGTTGACATAATTGAATTTGGAAGTGTTAGGGACATGTACGGGTTGATTGAAAATAGAATTTTATGTGGCCAATAGACTAGGTCTAAAGAAATGTCACTTTCAACCCTAGGTATAAATAGAAATTAGGTTGAAATTCAAATCATTTGCACCCTATAGTGTTAAGGAACTAAGAAATTTTCTCCTAGCACCTAGCAAAGATGTCTCCAGTTCCATACACCCATCATCACAGATACAGGATCTCGACCATCAGACGACCGACCGACGCGGGACCCCCGGTAAGTACCTTTGAACGAACCTTTGAATTCTTGTTTTGCACATATTTTTAGGCATTCAAATGTTAATTTTCAAATGTGTCATTTTTAGTTTACTGTATTTGCATTCGTATGCGACGTATTTTCTCATGAAATGATGCAAATGCAAAATCATGCATAGGAATTTTTAAGTCATTTAAGGAAAGATAAAAAATTTTAATTGTTGCGCCACATGTGATTTCTTGCATCACATATGAGAATAGGGTAGTTGCATGTAGTTAGGTGAAAAACATTTTCATATTGATTAAGAAATTAAAATGCATCTCATTTGCAATTTATTGGATGCATTTTCCTATTGTTATAGGTTGTTTGGTTGTGTGATGCATTTTCGATATGGAACGTATATGCTTGTTTCTTTGATGCATGTATGTTCATGCACCACATTTGAAGTTTAGAATGATGCATATGACTATCAAATTTTGGAAAAAAAATTATGATAGAAAGATGAAATGATTTGATGTTTGACACATTGTTTGAATTCTCTTTGCAGGTTATACTAGATCCAATCTATACTCGAGAGTCACAAATGGATACATTTGAGCTCAAAGACCATTTACGAAGTGCAAAGACTCAATTTCTATAGAGGTTAGGTCTATACCATGTTTGCACCATGCCCACAATTCAGGAAAACAAAGGTATACTCACTGCTGTGTGTGAGAGGTGGCATTCGAAGACTTCTTCATTTCATTTGCTTACTAGAGAGGCAACTGTTACATTGGAGGATGTATATAGGATTCTTAAATTTCCTATTAGATGTGAGTGAGTGATGTATGATACACAACGTGGTTATAGTGAGATTACTAGATTTTATGTATATGATGATATTAGGCGGTTAGGCATGGAGCACTACAAGATTAGATGGTAGGTGTTAGTTGATAGATATGAGAGGATTGATTGTATACTGTATACATTGATACCTACGATAGTTCTTCCTGACCATGGAGGTCATGGATTTCTTGTGGGATGGGGAGAGATGTTAGTTGGGATGCTAGAGAGAGAGGTTGTGTATGCTTGGGGTCCCTATTTATTGGCCATGCTTTATTTTCATCTTCATGATATATATTATAGAGATGCACAGTCAATGAACTGTGGGACTACTCTTCTGATGATCTAGGCTTGGGAACACATTATTGTGTTATGTCCCCTAGTGACTGTTGAGCAGGTGCCAAATTCCCTTATGTTTTCCATTATGCATGAAACATCACACAAAGCCATGGGATTTTGGAGACATGCATTGGATACTTTAGTTCCATTCACATGGAGACCCTACATGGATTTTGATTGATGGTCAAACTAGGATAGACACTTACCTTTTTGTCGGTAGAAATAGTACCTAATCGAGAGGATTGTTTCTAGTGTTCACATTATAGAGATACATTTTCCAGATCATGCACTAAGATATTTTAGTGAGGTGTAGGATGAGCCTAGAGGACAAGAAAAGTTGTCTTGATCATCCAAAGAGGTTCCTTGGTGGGTTCTTATGATAACAGTGGCTACTATAGAGGCATATATTCAATCATTATAGTCTTTACTATGGGGATGGAGGGGGTGAGTAGTGGATCCTGGGACTACATTTGATTATGATACCTAGTGGGTTGTGTAGACATGGAAAATGTACAAGCTTGTTTTGGCACACCTGATCCCGATTACTAACAACGCTTCCTCACATTCTCAACATTTCATCACTTTCTATCTTTTAATTCAATAAATCACTATTTATTGGATTAAGTCTTCCTCTTTTAATGATTAAATTAATCAATTAATTAAATTAACCATTGCATATCTATTTAATTAAATAAATCATTTTATTTAATTAAAATATCTAAATTCCTCTTATTAAATTAAATAAATTAAAACCTTATTTGATTTAATCTAACATATTCCTTCTTGATTAAATAAATCAAATCATTTATTTAATTAATCATTTACTCTCAATTCTTGAGTTAAATCAATTCATAAATCTAAGTCTAAATTGTCACATCACCTAATTCTTCATTAAATTAATCAAATCCATGATTAACTTAATCCTTCTCACTAAAATCCTCTAGAGAATGCAAGTTGCACAATAAATCAAATACTTTGATTTATTAATTCTTCTATTTTCCCTCACA
Organism: Sequoiadendron giganteum; assembly: GCA_007115665.2. Taxonomy (NCBI): domain Eukaryota; kingdom Viridiplantae; phylum Streptophyta; class Pinopsida; order Cupressales; family Cupressaceae; genus Sequoiadendron; species Sequoiadendron giganteum. The sequence continues at coordinate 79,142,909 of CM021102.1, forward strand.
AAGCATCAAAAGGGAATATTCCCTCATTTGAATTCAAAAAAGGCCAAGTGGACTTGCTCCTTCCAACAAGGCATTCAATGCCTCTTACATGTCCTTGACTTTGAGCCAAGTGACATTTTCTTCACTTCTCTTCCCCCTTCAACAAGTCAACTCACCATTTCAAATTCAAATTTATACATTTATCATGCACATTGGCCAAAATGTGCTCATTCCTCATTCAATCAGATGTGGACAAGTGACACAATGCCATTGGATTATCTTTTGCCCACATTGCTCAATCTTGCTCACTTCTTCCAAATAGAAGTCTATAAATTGGATACCTCTCTTCTCAATTTTCATCTACAATTCATATGCAAAGTTACTCTCTACAATTGAGAACTAATTTTGCTCATCATATCCAAGTATTCATCATATTTTCACATTTGCACCAAGGTTCTGCTCAAATCTCTTTGGAGATTTGACCATTTCTATATTCACATATCGTTGCTACTTAGGAATTGGGAAAGGGACAATTGCAACACATCATTGGCACCAATTCCCCAATAGATCATCATGCTATTAGCTTAATTACGATTTACTTTCATATTATTTGAGTTTGTTCTTCATTTCCTAATTTTAGCTTGAATAGATGGATTTTATGGGGAATCCTTCATATTTGCATGCATTTTGATCTAAAACTAACAATGCTTATTGTCTTTGTGCATTTTCCGGTTTAGGGGTTCATAGGTTGTTCATCGTCTTATGCCATACACATATCAAGATCTGCCAACACTAGTAGAGAGATGAGGGACATGGTCGAGTGGGCGGTGCAGAGGCAAAGATGGTGGTGATGATGAGAGAGGTGGTGGTAGAGGTGTGAGATGAGGTTGGCGAGGATGAAGATGTGGTTGGGTAGGTGGACTATAACCTATCTATGAAGATGAGGTGGACGTAGAGGACATACCGATGTTAGATTTTGGGGATGGAGTAGATACCTTGATTGGAGGAGAGCTTGCTGTTGAGGAGGTAATAGAAGAGGAGCATGTAGAGGCTAAGGTTGGCAGATAGGAGCATGTAGAGGAGGAGGCTAGGAGAGAGGGCATGGATATTGATGTCCCTAGCATACTAGTAGGATATGGAGAGGAGGATGTGGAGGAGGAGATACCTATGGAAGAGCAGGAGAGAGCTCCATGACAAGATAGTAGAGGGGATACAAGATGACGAAGCTCCTAGGGATAGTTCTATGGAGGAGAGGTTGAGAGTGGTTACCATAGAGCAGGATGCCATGCAAATAGAGAGAGACAGTGTTCTCATAGAGACAAATCAGGTAGTATCCCAAATGCAGGAGATAGAGCAGTAGTTTACTGAGATTAGACATCTTTGAAATGGCTCATCATCTATTTTTTTTTCTCATGAGTTAGTTAGGGCAGTGGAGAGGGCCTCCTATTATAGGAATTTTTATGAGTTAGTAGTTCCCTCTGAGAGACGAGCTCCTGTTTTTTTGAGGCATGTAGCTAGAGATCACATAGCAAGAGTCAAACAAGGACAAAGAACAAACAGGGTATGGTAGGACCATCGAGGATAGGTCCATATGATATGCCTTCCACCACATAGAGAGTACCTCAGTGAAAAATGTCTCTACCTTCTCCTCATGGACTAGTGATAGTGTCACACATTGACATTTTCATATTTGTAGACATTGTACTTTGATCATAGAGCCCATGAGCTCATTTTTATTTATGGATACATTTTGACATTATACTATGACACATGTTATTTTGAGCGATATATATATCATTTTTGGTGGTGTCTATATTATTTGCATGTCTTACGTGATGATTTTTTTTATTTCTATATGATTATGCAATTAGCTGATTTATGTACATGTTATGGATGATCATTTCTACATTATGATGTGTTCATGCAGCCCATGATGTTATCTTAACTCATAATGTTTTATTTCCTATGTCGATGATGTATGCGTAGTATTTATAAATTTTATGAATACCTTCTATGTTTGTGAAAATGAGATGCAATGTGATGTTACTATTTATAATTCCATGTATATGGATGTATAATGTATGTCATGATTATCTAAATTCCATGGATATGCCTATGGTTTTGTTATTTTTTTTTTTGAAATGCAAGATATAGATGATTTAAAATGTATGATATTTACATGATGTTTCTAACATGAATGCATATGCTAGATGCTTTATATTTTACTATGTCATAGGAATCCATCATCATAATGCAAGAAAGAAGAAATGTTAATCTAGAAAGAAATGTGAACATGAAAAGATATTGATGTTAGTATTAGCAATCTTCGATATTTTTCCGAATCACAAAAGGGTTTGAACTTTATCATAATTGGATGGGACTAATACAAATGGAGACAAACACTAGGAAATGACATACATCAAGGTGTGCAAGGTCATCCACTTTCTAAAAAAGATAGTCCCAAACAAGGATTGTCTTAACTCATACTAAGGGTGGAGTTGCCCCAGTATTTTTATCAAGAAAAACCACATACATCAAACAAATAAAAGATAGGTCATGAGACATCATTTCTCCTCTAAATCCTTCATGGGACATCCTCGAGGAAACTGGTAAGATGACTCAAAGAAAATGACATAGCTAGGATACATTATTGGTCCTATAAATACTTCATGGGACATCATCGAGAGAGCTAGTAACCTAACTTGAAAGCCAAGTTTAAAGACATTTGACAGACAAAAATCATCAAAAAATAGCCTTGAGACATCATATCTTCTCTAAATCCTTCATGGGACATCCTCAAGAAAGCTAGCAACATGAACCAATGACAAAGTCAGTAAGATAAAACCAAATAAGCCATAAATGTTAAAAACCAATAAAAATAATTGCCAAAACTTGATGTGTTGATGATTGATAATTTGATTGTTTGTCATAGCCTGATGTCAAGGATGACACATACCATATAAGATGTTGAGTCTATTTTTTACTTTATTACCATCTATGTAAGGCATGACAAAGCCTGGTTTCAGAAAGACATGTGTCATATAAGATGTTGAGCTTGATGAAGTTGATGCGACAAGCTACATAAGGTTATGATGATTGATAATGTCTGTTACCAAGAAGGACACATCTTGCATAAGATAAATTGATTGTTTTGAAAATTTATTTGATTTGACTTGATGAACTTGTTGACTTGTTTAGCTTGTTGATGTGTGACTTGTATTGATACTTTGACCATTTTCTATGTGTGATAGTATAGGATATGATGTACCCTAAAGGATTGACCTAGTGCAGCCTCAGGGGCTCATTGATTGATGGCCTTTCCTATGTTATACATGTAGAGACCTTGTAGTTTGACTAACTTTGACTAAAAGGAGTGACTGATGTGTGTGATACTTGATGTGTGGGATAATGAATGTGATAAACCCTAATGGACTAACCTAGTGTGACCTCAAAGGCTCATAGATTGATGGCCTTGCCTACATTGTACATGCAAAGACCTCGTACTTCGACATGACCAATGACTTTGACATGTACAAAGAATGAGTCATGATTTTATGTGTGTGAGATGTGAAAAACCTAGAAAGACAAACATAATGCCTCGGTGGCACATCAAGTGATGGCCTCTCCTACGTCTAGTCACAGAGGCAACGTAGTTTGACCATTTATATGACTGACTTGACAAAACTGAATCTGACTTTGTTTTTGGGATTTTTGACATATTTTGATTTTTTTGTCTTTTTGAAATTTTCTGATGTTTTTTGGATTTTTTTCAGAATATTTTCTAATGTTTTTGAGCTTTTTTCAGGACATTTTCTGACATTAGGTTGTTATGTACAAGGTCTAAATGACACAAATCAAGGATTTGGCCCCAGTCGGGTATAGGACCAATAGGATGGGATGGGGATGTGGAGTGGTCTAGATGTCAATCATTCCAAGTAATGGAAAGGACAATCATTTATTATGGGTGATAGTGGAAAAGTTAGATTGGAATGATGGTAGATGAAGAAGCAAAATTAACTATACATGGCACATGTTTGTCAGTTTTTCACCATGGTACTTATCCAAAGCGCCACTGAAGTGGTTTTCACTATTGGAAAAATTATTTCTCTTTACTATTTTATTGACTTTTCAAAAAACAATTGGTGTTACAATTTTTTTTCGTTTTTCTATTTTTATTTTTTTGTATTTTTTATGGTTAAGACAAGAATCTTAGAAGTTATGCATAGAACCTCTTCAGATGAAGGTTGTTGATTGGTGAAAAAATTGGTTCTCCTTCATGGGTAGAGAGTTGATATGCTTCTGATCTAAAGGCTTGTGTAACAATATGCAACCCTAACTAGTTAGGTTCAAACTTGCCTAGTTTTTCTTTGTTAGTTTGATTGTTCGGGATCTCCATTAAGACCAGGTCACCAATTTCAAAGTGTTTATTAGAAACTTTCCTATTATAGCTGCAATGAAGATGATTATGATATTCTTGAAGATGATCTAATGCCCTCTATCTTTATTCATCTAGGAATTCTAACTCATGTAGTCTTGAAACTCAGTACTCTTGATCGTCAATATAACCTTTCAAGGATACCCTTAGGGAAGGAATTTCAGCCTCAATAGGTAAGATAGCTTCAAAACTAAATACTAGGGAGTATGGAGTTGTACCAGTGGGAGTATGGATGTTATTGTGGTAAGCCCATAAGGCATGATTTAGCTATAGATGCTAGTCAAGACCAATGTCATTGATAGTCTTTTTGAGGATTTTGGTGATGGTTTTATGGGACACCTCTTCTTGGCCATTACCTTGTGGATAATATGAGGTGGATAAATGATGTTGGATATTGAATTCTTCACAGATATGGTGGAATTCTTCATTTTTGAATGGATGACCATTTTATGTGATAATGGATTGAGGTAAACCATATCGACAAATGATGTAGTTTAGGATGAATTTGGAAATTTGAGTGCCAGTAATATAGTTCATAGGAATAGACTCATTCCACTTGGTGAAGTATTCAGTGGTGGTTATGATGAACTTATGGTCATTGGAAGATGGAGGGTGGATCTTACCTATGAGGTCAAGTCCCCATTGGGAAAAGGTCCATGGTGAAGTAATCAGATGAAGCTCCTATGTTGGCATGCATATCAAATCTTCATGTATCTGACACTATTGACATTTCTTGAAAAAGATATATGAGTCCTTCTTCATAGTAGGCCAATAATGAACTAATCTCATAATCTTGTGGGATAAGGTAGGAATGCTATGATGGCATCCACATATACCCTCGTGTACCGCACATAAGGTTTCTTGTGCTTTTTCAACATCAAGACATCTCATTAAGGTGTTATATAAGGTATGTCTATACAGGGTATCTTCGATGATGGTGTATTATGAAGACCTTTGGATAAAGGGTCTACGTTGATTGTTTGACAAGTCTAAGGGTAAGGTTTAGAAATAAATATATTCAAATATGTCCTTGTACCATGGGGAATTAGGACCAAGAATTGTATAGACCATCACAAAATTTGGGACATCATAGGTAGGGAGAAAAAGTTGATCAACCAAGAACTTGAATTTAGGCATGTTGTGAGGTATATCCAATAATGAACCTATGGTTTCCATAGCATTTGTTGCCCTATTCGGAATGTGGGGTACTTGTTGAAGGTGATATTATCAAATTACTGCTTAAAATTGTCTACCATGCGCTTGAATGGGGCAATTTTCTCATCTTTAGTTTCATATTCATCATTGAATTTCTAAACTACTAGTTGAGAATCTCCATAAACATGTAGACTCTTGATCTTCCATTGGGCTACCATTCTTAATCCTCTCACAAGAGCTTCATATTTTGCTATGTTTTTCGTGTAAGGGAAATAAATTTTGAATGATTTAGGTATAGTGTCACCTTGTGGGGTAACAAATAGTATACTTCCTCCTGAACCACGATTAGTATGAGATCTATCAAAGAATAATTTCCATGTGGTTCGAGTGTCAATAGTGAAGATGAACTCATCAAGAAAATCTGCCACTAAAGGATGGTCATCCTTATTTGGTGTGTCTACCAACTGATCTACAATTACTTACCCTTTTATCAGTTTCCTTTCTATATCCTGGATGTCATATTCATAAAGTATCATTATCCATTTAGCCAATCGTCTTGTTAGTGTTGCTTTACTTAGGAGATATTTCAAAGGATCTATTTTGGTGACCAACATGGTTTGGCAGTTTAGCATATAGTGCCTATGTTTTTGAGTAGAAAAAACCACTACAAGACAATAATTTTCTATGTTACTGTAGTTTAATTCATATCCCACCAATGTACGACTAATATAGTACATTGCTCTTTCATGACCTTCATCATCATTTTGTGCCAATAAGGCTCCTAGTGTTGACTGAGTTTCTGATATATAGAGTATCAAACGTTAGTTATATGTAGGTGAAATTAACACAAGTGGTGTAAGTAGATAATATTTGATCTTTTGGAAAGCTTCTTGGAATTTGGGTGTCCATGAAAATGGTACCCCTTTCTTGAGAAAATGTTGGAATGGATGTATCTTGTCTACTAACTATACTATGAAGTGTCTGATAGATTTTAGTCTCCCTTGTAGTGTTCTTAGCTAACCGATGTTGGCTAGTGGAGGCATGTCCATTATTACTTTTACTTTGGAAGGGTTCACTTCAATGCCTCTTCTAGAAATGATGTATCCTATAATTTTTCCCGATTTAATGCCAAAGACACATTTTTTTGGATTCAGTCTTACATTGTAATTTTCTAGTCTTTGGAATATCTTTTCTAGTACTTTCAAATGATTTTCTCTTGTCAATGATTTGGCTATTAGTTCATCAACATAGTATTCCATGATATTTTATACAAGGTCATGAAAGATAGTTGTGATTGCACGTTGATATGTAGCTCCAAAATTTTTGAGCCAAAAGGGCATAACATTCCAACAATATGTTCCCCATGGAAATATGAAAGAAGTCTTGTGTTGGTCCTCTGTTCCAATTTTAATATGATTATACTTGAAGAAACCATCCATGAGGGATAACATCTCATAGCCTGTTGTAAGGTCCACTATCATGTGAATGTTCGAAAAAGTAAATTCATCCTTAGGGAATGCCTTATTGATATCTATAAATTTGTACAAATGTGGAATGCCCCATATGGTTTACTTACTAGGACCAGATTAGAAATCCAATTTGCATACTTTATGGGCCTGATGAATCCGACATCCAATAGTTTCTTAAGTTTTTCTTTGACCAAGAGAGCGATTTGTGGATTCATTTTACTTAACTTCTGTTTGACGAGCTTAACACTTGGCTACAATGGTAGATGATGCAATATAAGGTTTGGATTTAGCCCAGGCATGTTAGCATATGATCATGTGAAATTTATCATTCTTTTTGTAAAGAAGTCCGTAAATTTTGGTTGTTTTGTCTCTATCAAAGATGCTGCAAAGTATATTACTCAAGGGTTCTCTTCAATGTTTATGTTGATTTCAATAGATTATTCTACTAACATGGGTGAATTTTCCTGAGTGATTGGGAGAATGTTCAAACCTCCATCTTTGGGTGCCTCAAATAGGTTCTTTCCCTCGGATGCGTCCTTCTTTTTACTATTTGTTCATCCAAAGGTTCCTTTCAATTTTCACCTAGGGACTTGTCATTTTCATCATTTTTGTTTTAGTTTTCATTTTTGTGACTAGAGGTGTGAACAAACTCCCAAAAATATGCCATGTTATCCAATTATGTGGTGAAGCCAACTTTATGATCACCTCTAGGTATGCCTTCTCAAAGGCCCATGAACTTAGTTATCACTTCATCATTCTCGAATATGTCTAAGATGGGTGTACCTTGTTGATAACAATCAATAAGTTGGGGATATACGAGGGGCATGCAATCATCGGAGTTATCAAATGTGGAGGCTAACAAGGTGAGGATAGAATGGTTGACATGGTCACACATTTTTTGAACTAACTCCTTCTTGTTATTTTTCCTATGGATAGGAAAACTCTGATGTGGGACTACTATAAGGGCTAAGTCATCAGAAGATGGTTCATTAGGTGCCCAAGTGGTAGGATCAAGGGTTTCCCAATAATAATGCTTAAGCCATTCTTCTTTTTACAAGGATGTCTTAGGATGGGGACTAGATGGATTTGGTACAGGTTTTATCATTTTATCAAGTTCCCCAAATAACTTATCTAGGTTCATCCTACTGGTAGAAGAAAGGGAATCCCATTCGTAGTCACTCGAGTTAGGGGCCTCATCATAAACCGGGTCAAGTGGTTTGTGAAATATCTTTATGTTTTCAAAAACATTTACTTCCTCTTGGAACGATGACAAAAAACTAGGAATTCCAATTGTAATCGGTTGAAATCCTAGCCCTAGGCCTTTTGGTCATGGTGACAATAATTGGTTCAATCCTTCCATTTTGATGTTGTCCTAACCCACTATGTCCATCATATCCATTACTTTGCATTATCATGAAGCATTTTCCATATTTATCCTTAGATATTTGAATCAGCAGTGGTGGGTACTCATTGTCTTCCTTGTACAACCAAAAGGTGACATCTTCTTGATTTGTAGCTTCTTTACTTAACTCTCCCTATTTTTTCAATGTCATTGTAGGAGGAACATGGAATGTGCCTACTAATTGTCTCCTATATGTTGTGGGTAGACCATAAGACTTGGGATGAACCATTTGACTACCATAATAGGATTATTTAAAGTTATATTCTCCATAGCCCTTGTCTTGGATCTCGGCCTTAGGAGTGGCTAGTGGCATTTTTGATGTAATAGAATTGGTAAGAGTTGATGGATGAACATACAAAGATAAGGTGGAGGATGAAGCCTCTTGATTAATTGGCACCTATTGTTGTGGTATTTCTCATAGGTTTGTATAGTATTGGAGAGGATCTGGATCACCGTCAATTGTGATATATGTACCATTATAAGGGACTTTAAGACACTAATGATACATGGAAGGTATGAATTTCATAGTGTGTATCCAAGGTCTACCCAACAAAAGGTTATAGGGAAGGGTGAGATCCAAGACATGAAAACTAGTGTCCATAATTGTTGGGCCAATTCTGATAGGGAGTGTAAAAACTCCTTTGGATGATCTTTCCTCATCATCATATGCCATTATAACTATACTCTTGGTGGTGTCCATGCATGCTTCTGAGAATCCTAATTCCTTGCCCAATTTCAAGGTGTAGAGGTTCAACCCTGCTCCTTCATCTACCAATACTCATTTGACTTTGGTTTGATGGACAAGAACTTCAAGGTGTAGTGGGTCATTATTATCGGTCTTCTTAGTTGAATAATCCTATTGAGAGAATGTAGCATGATGGGAATTGGTTAAGTATGCTATCATTTTTTTGAAATGATTGACATCTAAGTTGGTAGGGACAATTTTTCTCTACAAGGATTTATCGAGAATGGCTTGATGATTAGGTGATAAAGTCAAAAGTTCCAAGATAGATATATGTGCTAGGGTCTTCCCCAACTGATCAAGTAAGTTATACTTAGGATTGGAAGACTATTTTGGTGGCTCTAATGAAGGAATTGGAAGGGTTATCTTTGTTCTGTGTGTATTTAAAACACATTCAGGATGCTTCTTTATCATAATGGTATGGATATTTTCATTTGCAACTCAGAGGTGATTTATGATCGTACCTTTGCCATAGTCGTACTTGGTATTTGCATAGTTAGCTGAGGCATTAGGCTTAGTTCCCGAAGTGGAGGCCTTTCCTTTCCCATGGTCATGTAATGGATCTATGAATACCTTGTGATCACTATTTTTGGTATGTTTTTTCCCATTGACTTCTATGGTTTCGTCTTCAACAAAATATTGTATGATGCTCTTCAGTTGCCAACATTGTTGTAAGTTATGTCCCTTAGTTTGATGGTACTCACAATAGGCGTTGTCATCCCACCATGAATGTTTAAACTATCCAGGATCATACCACTTTGGTTCCAGAGGTTTTATGAGGTTATATTTAAGTAGTTCTTTGTAGACTGTCTTGATTTGTTCACCTAAGGGTGTAAAATCATGTTTAAGAAATATCCTTTGTGGTCATTGTTGTTGTGAATTTTAAACAAAGTTGGTGGTTTGATCAACATTTCTAGGCATGCAAGAAGAGGGATTGTAACCTCTAATTGAGATGACAGGTCTTGCATATAGAGTCTTAGCATCAACAACACCTTTAGTGGTTACATTTTTTGTTTTGGGCCAAAATTTGTTTCTATCGTTGGCAATGTTTTGGTGTTGAACAACTAGATTTATACCTGGTGTCTTAATTATCCTTTTTCAATTAGGGCTTTCTCAAGTATAATACCTTTTTGCACAAATTATAGGAAAGAACTATAAAAATGTACTCTTAAGTCACTTCTCAGTTTTGGATGAATATTTTCAAGGAATATCATGACTTTTTGTTTTTCTAGTATCTCAATTGGACATCGACTGGCTAAAATTTTCCATCTCTGGAAAAAGGTGGTGAAGTTTTCTTTGAATTATTGCATGGTATGGCACAAGGTAGGTATTGCAATTTGATTATCTATGTTGAAGGAAAAATGTTCTATAAATTTCACAACTAGTTCACCCCATGATATTATGTCATTTGGAAGTTTAGATAAACATTTGAATGCTATCATGTCAAGGGTTCATGAAAAGAGTCTCATAGGATATGTGGGGTTGTATGAGATGTCCATGCATTTTGTAGAAAATTCTCTAATGTGTTCTAGAGGATTCCTCTGCCCATTGTACTTACGCAAATTTGATATAATCTATCCATGTGGGAAGGGTGTCATGTATAGCACTTTGTCAAAAGGACATGGACATAAATCTTGTGCTGAAATGGTTCGTTTGCATGACATTGACATAGTATCCAATTGTTGTTGTAGGGATTGCATTTAGTTTTGGAGAACATCTACTTGCATGCTGGTTACATTTTTTGGATCAATGTAAGTATTCTAAAATGCAATATTCTATGACGGGTTGTGATTTGGTGAGGGTATATATCCTAATTGAATGCTCTAATTTGATGTAGGG